>JAOPJI010064135.1:0-11545 GCA_027122695.1 Merluccius productus
TTTTTGCTTCAGAAGATAGCCTCCAGTTTTTAGGAGTGATTTTTAGTTTAGCGTTTCTTTATTAGATTGATTACTTCTTCCGATTGGAGCGATCTTTTGTTGTTACCTTTCATAGCCTGTTTATTTACTCTCTCTTGATCATTTGTAGTTTTCATAGCCCTTTTGTTTCATTACAATAGAGCGATTAAGCGTAACCTCTGCACCTGAGTCCTGCGTCTTACCTGGTCCTTGTCAGTACACACTGGCCAGAATGGACTCAGCAGAGACCCAGCAGGTGGTGATGGTTCTGCAGGACCAGGATTCCCGCCTCTGCAGGCAGGAGGAATTCCAATCGGCCCTGGCCTCACAGTTGAGTGTTTTAGCGAATCAGATCCAAGCCTTGCACAAGCTTTTCGCCAAGACCTCCGTTACCCACACCGCTCCTGGCGATCCGGCAGCCGCCGCTTCTACCCCAGCAGCCGCCGCTTTGACCCCAGCAGTGCACATCGTCAGGACTGGAATTAAATTGGCACCTCCGGAGCGGTTTTCTGGAGAGTTGGATCAGTGCAAACCTTTTCTCATAGACTGCTCCATTCATTTTGAGCACTCGCCCCAAGTATTTCCTACTGACAGATCTAAGGTCACTTTTATGATCTCTCACATTGTCTGGCAGAGCTAGATTATGGGCCACGGCTGAGTGGGCCCGGGATTCCCTGCTCTGCAGCTCTATGGCAGACTTCAAGGCTGCTCTGCTGCGGACCTTCGATCCCGTATCTAACGACCGGGAAAAGTCTCGAGAGTTGAGTGGGGTGAGACAGGGCAAAGACTCAGTATGTGACTATGGCATCCGCTTCCGCACTCTTGCGGCGGAGAGCGGATGGAAATCCACAGCGTTATATGATGTGTTTTTGAAGGGCCTGGCTGAATCTATCCAGGAACTACTGGTTCCCTTGGATCTGCCCTCAGACTTGGACTCATTCATTGCACTCGCCTTACGGACCGACAATCGCCTCCATGAGCTCAATCAGCGGTGGAGAAGCAGCCCGGCGACCGCAGATCTACGTACCCAAGCGCTGGCCGGGCAGAGTCGCCTGCAATCGCCACTGGGTCGATGTCATCACTCGCCGACATCAGAAGCGGAGGTGCCGATGCAGCTCGGAACAGCACGACTCACGCCGGAGGAGAGACGGCGACGGCAGCAGGAGGGCCGTTGTTATTACTGCGGGGAGTCAGGTCACCGAGTCGTAGGATGCCCGGCCAAGGGCATTATGCCTGTTAAGGTAATGCACCACGCCTTCACCACAGCACTCCTAGACTCAGGGGCAGATGAAAGCATGATGGACTGGGGGTTAGCGGAGAAGATCGGGCTCAGAGCTGAACTTTTGGTCAAGCCTATCCAGGCCAAAGCACTTAATGGACACAAACTCTTCATTATCACACACACCACAGAACCTCTCGAACTTCGCATCAACGAGCATACAGAACACATGAGATTTTATTTATTCAAGGCACCATCACATACACTGATTCTGGGACTTCCATGGCTGCTCTGCCACAACCCCCACGTTAATTGGAAAACTGGGTCAATCATGGGGTGGGGAAAAGACTGTGCAGGGCGGTGTATAAACACCCGGACTCAGGGGGAAGACGGCACAATGATTAACCTTGTCTCTGTTGATCCCAATGCAGACTCTGAATACCCGGACCTGAGCTCTGTGCCCTCCTGCTATCACCACGTCAGAGAAGTATTCAGTAAATCCAAAGCTATGTCCCTTCCTCCACACAGACCATATGACTGCGCTATTGACTTAATCCCGGGTTCCACCAACCCTAAGGGTCGCCTATACTCTGTTTCTGGGCCGGAAAGAGAGGCCATGAAAGACTATATTCAGACCTCCCTGAAGGCGGGGCTCATCCGTCCCTCCTCTTCTCCAGCTGGCACCGGGTTGTAGGGAAGAAGGACGGGTCGTTAAGACCATGCATAGTGTCAAGTTATCAGGGGATTTTACTTTACTTCAGCCTAAACTTGACAAAGGCCTTGGCCATCAACAGGGTTAAATGGAATCAACTCAGACGGTTTCTTCATTAAACTTCTTTCTTTGTTTTATTTAGTTAGTTTCTCATGTTCAATTTGCAGTTAGTCAGAAGTTTATTCATTTGATCATGTCAGGTTGAAAACCTTTACAGAAAAGAGAAAACAAAACACAGCAATTACTTGAAACTGCCATCAAACATACAAACAAATATAAAGTGCCTCTTATGTTCATTTCACTAAGCAATCTAGCAAACTATTACTCCCATAATACCACTAACATGCTGTTACATGACTAACATGAGCACACAGCAGTCAGATATGAACTACATTAACTTTAGCACTTTTATCATCAAATTATGCATCCATTTAACATCAAACTATAAACAAATATCAACATCAAACCAATGATCCTACCAGTAGCATCCCTGGAAATGGCCAGTAAGTAAAGTTGTTCCTTAATTCACCATTCCCTTTCAACAACAGCTCACAACATGTGCTTCACAGCCTCTCACTACATGTGCTTGAAGAAACTGACTCTGCACTTCCTACTTCCTGCCATAAATACCACTTCCTGGTCTCCACTTCCTTTTTCAAAATAAAAGTATTTTCCTCAAAACAAAATTCCCTGCCCGATTACAATCTAACAGTACACCTCCCACTTGAGCTCCTGGTTCCAGAACCCAAGGAGGTCACATCACCCTTCTCTGGAGCGTGCCGATCTTCTCTTCATTGCTCCTCCACTGGAATCAACACAACAAGACGCCTGACATCTCTGTGTAGGATTGTAGCAGGAATCTTGTTGGAAAACTGCTGTGGTACTCCTATGTTCTTTATGGGATGGCTTCTTGATCATGACTGGATAGCTGGGAAACGTCCTGACTTTGACGTCTCTTACGACTCCTTTCTCGTCAGGAAATGCACTGATCACTCTGCCTAATTTGAACTGACCTCTTAAGGCGTTCTGATCTGCAAGCCAAACAATGTCTACTACTGCAACATTCCTCTCCTTTGTGTGCCATTTGCTCCTTACAAAGAGGTTCGGGCCTGCCAATTGACACCACTTCTTCCAGAACTTATTCACCTCTGACTGAATCACTCTCAGCCTCTTGTAGGGATAACCCTCAAACTGGAAGTCTACTGGGTCTCCTCTCAAGCTCGCCCGCCCCAGCAGGAGAGAGTTTGGAGTGATATACTCCACGCAATCCTCCTGGCTTTGTGCTCTCGCATCTACAGGCCTCTCATTGGCCAGATTGGCTGCCATATACACAAAAGTCTGGAATTCTCCCCATGTGAAGACTCCATTGCCACCTACGTTCTGGAGGGCTTTCTTTACAGTCCGCACTGCTGCTTCAGCTGCTCCATTTCTATGAGGTGAGTCTGCAGGATGGATTTTCCAGGACCACTTTGTGCCATTCTTGGCCGCCTTTTCCTCCACTCCTGACCTTTCCAGGTTCTCCAGGAACCGATAGAGGTCTTCAAGGGCAGGTTTAGCCCCGACAAAGTTGGTGCCTGGGTCAGACCATACCTTGCTGGGATGTCCCCTCAGTGATGTAAATCGTTGATAGGCAAGCAGAAATCCTTCTGCAGACATGTCACTGACAATGTCAGCATGAATGGCTCTGGATGCCATGCAACTGAACACGATACCCCACACTTTCAGCCTCACTCTCTTCTTCACCTCATCTTTCACATCATATGGCCCAAATAGGTCCACGGCAGTGAACTGAAATGGACCTGCTGGTGCGGTCCGCTCAGGAGGTAGGTCGCTCATTATCTGTTGACACCGCTTTGCTCTTGCTTTTCTGCAGATTACACAATTGTCCACCACTTTTTTGGCTATCCTTCTTCCCTTAACCACCCAGGCTTTTCTTCTCATCCTCAACAGTGTTCCTGCTATACCCTCATGATTGACATCGTGGGCTTCTCGTGCAAGCAATGTAGAAATCCACGCATCTTGAGGGAGGATGGGCACTAAAGATTTGTCTTCTCTGAAGGCCTGGATTCTGCCTCCGCAGAGAAGGAGTTCATCTTTGTGCTTAACCACTACTAGCCGGTTGAGGGTAGTGTCAGGAAATGTTATGCCTTCTTGAGCTGCCAAGCAGAGAGTTCTGAAGGCATACTCACAGTCTTCAACATTGAGCATAAGAACTTTAGATTCTTCTTTTGAGGGTGATGCCTCCCACTTTGATTTCTTTGTGGTCTGCTCTTTAAGGCCTAGCCAGCTGTCAGCAGCCTGTCTTACCCAAGCAACGACATTCACCAGCTTAAACAAGCAGCTAAATCTCTTCACCTCCAAAAGAGTTTTGACAGCTGAGCCAGAAAGTGTTACTCTCATTGCAACTTCACCCTGTCTCATTTCTGGATACGTTTCTAATGCATCAGGGCAGACAATCAGGTGAGTTGGGTCAGTGTCATTTTTTTCAACAGAGTCGTCAGCTTTGGTCTGCTCCTGGGTGGTGACCCCTCGGCATCTTTTCACTTGACCTCTTGTCATCACTGCTGAAAAGGCCTTCCTCTGCAGCTTACTGATGCTGTCTCTGGCATCAGTTACCACTTCCTCAGCTGACTTTATTGGCCATTCTTCTAATGGCCTCCTCAAAAACTCCGGTCCACTTTGCCATGTCTCTTGCAGATCCTTCAGAGCAGCTCCCCTCGTAATGGTGTCAGCTATATTGAGGTGCCCTGGGATCCACCACCAGTCTTCAACTGACGCAGACTTTTGGATTTCTCCTATCCTGTTGGCAAAGAATGTCTGGTAGCCATAGCTGTCTCGCTGAATGGCTCCCAATACTGTCTGGCTATCAACTAGATGAAACCAGCGCTCTATCTCCATCCGGCCATGCCTCTCCATGTACTTCCTTAGTCTGGCTGCAAACACAGCACCACAGACCTCAGCTTTGACTGCATCTCCTTTCTGGTCCAGTGGCGTCAGCTTGGCCTTGGATTCCAGAAGTCTGATGTCTAAACCTTCCTCCGTTTCCCACCTAAGGTATAGAACAGCTCCATAGGACTTGTCACTGCCGTCTGAGAAAGTAATAGCCCAGGGTTTTCCCTTCCAGCCTAGTGGTGTAAGGCTTCTATGAAACTTTATTTGTCCCAGATGTGCATACTCTTCAAATAGCTTGATGGCCTCCTCCCTGAGGCCCTCGGAAAGTGGCTTGTCCCAGGTGTTTTGGGCCAGATTTCCACTCCCTGTTTCCTGGAACGCTTTCCTCACGAGTATGGCACCTGTCTGCTTTAGTGGTGTGACGAGTCCATTAGGGTCATAGAGCCCAGCAACCTGACTCAGCAGTAATCTTCTTGTGAGAGGATCAGGTGTTTTTGATCTCACCTCCTCCATCAACAGGTCTTGGCCTATTCTCATCTTCCCTCTCCTTCTGGAGAAATTGATCGATGCCATCATGTAGAGTTTGTCTTCCTCTACTAGGTATCCAATACCCAATGCCTTATTGTCCTCATCTCTCATCTGATTTGGCAGGACAAACGTTTTGTGCGTTTCAGAGGACATCCTCATTGCTAGGTCTGCTACCCCACTTTCCTGCCTCCCACTTTGCGTGGACTGGACCCAGGGCTTCAGAGAAAATCCACCTGCTTGCAGAATTTCCTCAATCTCCTTGGTCACTTCGCTCAGTCTGTTTGCATCATTGTGGGATGTGAGGATATCATCCACATAGCTGTCTTCCTCCAGTACCCTTCGCGCCTCCTCCAGGTGAGAAAACTTGGTGAGCCTTGCAGTTTCTCGCATAGCCAGCTGTGCTATGCATCCAGCAGGCCGGTCACCTATATTTACCCTCGTGATGACATATTCCCCTATCTCCTCGTCTTGCCGGTCCCTCCAAAGGAATCTGTGCAGATGCATCTCACGTTCCTCCAGCCACACTGAGTTATACATCTTCCTGATGTCTCCCAAAGCCGCATGCACTCCTTTCCTAAACCTTAGCAGGACGGCCCTGATGGGGTTCAAGACATCTGGCCCTTTGAGCAGCAGGTCGTTCATGCTCACTCCTTTGAACTTTTGACTGCTGTTCCACACAAGGCGCACTGGAGTCGTGACTGAGTGGGGATTTGGTGCTACTAGATGACTCACATACCAAACTGGTCCCCTCCAGTCTTCAGCCATCTTCTTTGTGAGTCTCTTTGCAGCTCCACGCTCAACCATCTCGTGGATTTGAGCGGTGTAAGCAGCAAGCCACTCTGGTTCCTTCCTGAGCCTTTTCTCAGTTCTTAAGAAGGTGGCCTCAACTCCACTTCGGTTATTGGGAAGGCAAGCAGGATCCATTATCCAAGGATACCTTGCATCCCAGTGTGGAGACTTGCTATGTTCATCCTCCATGATGTATGTAAGGCCATCTTTTATTATTTCAAGTTCCCTTTCCTCTGCTAAGGTCATCTCCTTTCCTCCAGGCTGGCAGTTCCCACAGCGACATCCACCACATTTTGGCTCGCAGGCTGCACCGATGCTGTCCCATTTCCACCACTCAAGGAAGTCACGGTGAGTTGTAGCTGTATGCCTAGCTTCAACAATGGTGTCTTGCATGTGAACTGTTTTGGTCATGAAGGGGACCTCAGCAGGGATCTCCTCATATTTGATGGCAGCTGTTCTCATAGAACGAGCGAAGTGTGTCTTCGACTCATGTGCCGCCATGTTAACTTCCTCAAACAGATCAGGATGTGCTCCACCCACTGTCTTTCCAAGAGGGCTCTCCCACAAGACAAGATCTCCCACAACTTTCACCCTTTGTGGGGCAAGTCTCCCTTCTCTGTGACTTATGAGCAACTCAATCTCCTCAGGTCTCCTCAGCTCCTCAAGTTCAACTTCTGGGAAGAATCTCCTGAGCTCTTCAGGCCTAACAACCTGGTGAACTTTGGCGATCTCCTTTAGCCCATAACAGATTAGTTCATGGGCCCTCTCAGTTCCCTTGGAGGTTTTTATTCGAACTCTGAGGAGGTATCTTCTAGTGGCTACTTTGGTAGCCATTCCACCCACTCCATGCACGACAAGTGTGATCTTCTCACTCCTAAGATTCAATCTGTTGGCTGCTTTATGAGTGATATAATTGGTGTCCGAAGCCAGATCCACTAGGGCTCCGATTTTTTGACCTGCATTAGCGGTCACTTCCATCAACATCATAATGACAGGAAGTTCTCTCAATCCACTTTCTTTGAGGAGCCTCACCTGGTCCTTGGCCGGACAGCTGACCTTTGACGAATTATTGGTGAAGGCCTTCCTGCATCTCTCAGCTAACTCTGGGGTGAGTTCACCCAAGAATTTATTCTGCTCCTCAGTTAAGCTCTTTTTGTCTCTGTCATCTGCGTGAGGTTTCTCAAGTTCACGTCTCTTGCTGTTTCCTCTTGGACAGAGAAAGAAGTGGTGATCTGAGGGGCCTCTCTTCTTGCAGTCTGCATTTCTGCACAGATAAGTATCTCTGCAGCCGTCAGCATACTTATGACACCCTAAGCACTCCCTGCATGCACCAATCCTTTTCACAGCAGCTTCCTTTTCTGACAGTTTCAGACCCCTGAACTTCCTGCAGAAGAATATCCTGTCCTTATGTTTCTCATCTCCACAGAGAATGCATCCCTCCTCAACATCCTCTCTCTTTGTGGCTTTAGTTGAGGCATATTTCTTGTTGAATTTTCTTTCTGCTTTGTCTGGCTTGTCTGTGATTTGTAGGTGCTCTAGCCTCTCGAAGATTTCCTCCTGCTTCTTCAGGAAAGCTAGTAGCATGTCGAAGTGGTTGTCTTGAGTGACACTGTTGCTAGGATCCACCATGAACATCAGCCAGTCCTTCTTCACCCACTCAGGAAGTTTGCTCTCTAAAGAATTCACTACCAGTGGATTTTTGATGGCACCGGTACTTCCTAGATCTGTGAGATCAGCGAGAGCTTTTTCAATGGTCTGAATAAGGTCCACTACTTTTCTTGGCTGATTTCCTTTGACTGGCAGAATTTTGTCGAGCTCTTCGACAATTTCTAAAGAAATGGCATATTTATTACCAAACCTATTTGCCAGCACTCTGAAAACATCATCAGCTGTGCTGTAGGTAGACAGGCGAAGATCTTTCACAATCTTTTCTTCCACACTATCAAGAAGCTGAATCTTTTTGACCTCTGGTGAACGGGTTGGCTCTCCCTGCCTCTGAAGGCTTTCCCAATCTGTCCTCCAGCGGTGGAAGTCTCTTTTGCAGCCGCTAAACGTGGGCAGTTTGGTTGGCTTAAGTTTCACTACTGGTATTGTTGGTCCAGTGTGTTCTTGTTTCACACCTGTACCTTGCTTCTCCACAGCTATCCTCCGCGCTCTGGCAAACTCACCTCTCATCATGTCTAGCTCATTGTAAGCCACTCTCAGGTCCTTGCTTCGCTTCCGAAAGTCACTTTCTTTTGCTGCAGGAATCCATGACTCCCAGGCTGCGAATGCATTAGATGTTCCTTTTATCAACCTTTCCAGTACAGTATGGTGGATTTCAAATCCTTCACAGTTGCTGCTTTCCACAGGTATCGCATACGCATTCCTACAGGTTTTTTCTGCTTCTCCAAAAGCAGCCTCTAGCGTGTCTGATCCATATCTGCTCCAGAGGTTTGTTTGAACAATCTGCTTTACATCCTTGAACTTTTGCCCACATTCACTGGCAGATTTATTTAGGTCCGCATCCTGCCTTGTACTAAGCGCAGCATCTTCACCATCTTCACTGGCTTCTAGCTCTGCTTCTAACCCAGTCCTGTAATCATCATTGGCCTCAATAACTTTCCTTGATTCGGCAGAGAGCTTTGCAAATTCCTGTCTGAGTTCTGACTCAGTTAAATCGCCTGCTTCCCGACCAAGATAGTTAGCTTGCCTGGTGAAGGAGGTCTTAGCAACTGTCCTGTCTTTCTTTAGCTGATCCAGTGTTTTGCCAAGAGCTTCGACCGCCATCTTGAATTTGATGATTTCTCTTAAACTCTTAAATTCAGGTTAACTGATTGGATTCCTAGTGCCTCTTGAATAACCCTACTGCTCAGCAACTTTCCTCTGCATCCTCACTCTGGACTCACTGAAGCCGTTAATCTTCTAGTCTTGATGCAGCTCCTTGGTTATCAAGCAGCTTGGTTTCCAACAGCAGCATTGGTTTTCAACTGTCAAGTTATCAGGGGATTTTACTTTACTTCAGCCTAAACTTGACAAAGGCCTTGGCCATCAACAGGGTTAAATGGAATCAACTCAGACGGTTTCTTCATTAAACTTCTTTCTTTGTTTTATTTAGTTAGTTTCTCATGTTCAATTTGCAGTTAGTCAGAAGTTTATTCATTTGATCATGTCAGGTTGAAAACCTTTACAGAAAAGAGAAAACAAAACACAGCAATTACTTGAAACTGCCATCAAACATACAAACAAATATAAAGTGCCTCTTATGTTCATTTCACTAAGCAATCTAGCAAACTATTACTCCCATAATACCACTAACATGCTGTTACATGACTAACATGAGCACACAGCAGTCAGATATGAACTACATTAACTTTAGCACTTTTATCATCAAATTATGCATCCATTTAACATCAAACTATAAACAAATATCAACATCAAACCAATGATCCTACCAGTAGCATCCCTGGAAATGGCCAGTAAGTAAAGTTGTTCCTTAATTCACCATTCCCTTTCAACAACAGCTCACAACATGTGCTTCACAGCCTCTCACTACATGTGCTTGAAGAAACTGACTCTGCACTTCCTACTTCCTGCCATAAATACCACTTCCTGGTCTCCACTTCCTTTTTCAAAATAAAAGTATTTTCCTCAAAACAAAATTCCCTGTCCGATTGCAATCTAACAGCACACATAGATTATAGCCCGCTTAATGACATCACGGTAAAAAAACGATATCCCCTGCCTCTCATGTCTACTGTATTTGACCAGCTTCAGCTAGCTACGGTGTTCACTAAGTTAGATCTTCGCAACGCCTACCATCTGGTTAGAATCAGGGAGGGGGACGAGTGGAAAACGGGTTTTAACACCCCTAGTGGCCACTACGAGTACTTGGTAATGCCATTCGGGCTCACTAATTGCCCCAGCAGTTTTTCAGGCCATGATTAATGACGTCCTTAGGGACTTCTTGACCACTTTGTATATGTTTATTTAGGCGACATTCTCATCTACTCTCCTGATTTAGACACGCACAAAACCCACGTGACCAGAGTACTTAAAAGACTTTTAGAGCACAAGCTATATGTCAATGCCGAGAAGAGTGAATTTCACGCTGACACCACCTCCTTCCTGGGCTTCATCGTAAAACCTGGAAGAGTGCAGATGGACCCGGCTAAAATTAGCGCTGTGGCTGAGTGGCCCACACCGGATGGCTGCAAAAAAGTTCTGCAATTCCTTGGCTTTGCTAGCTTTTACAGGCGGTTCATCAGAGGCTTCAGCGCCACAGCGGCTCCGCTCCATGCTCTCACCTCCCCCAAGGTGCACTTCCACTGGTCCACAGAGGTGGAGTCCGCGTTCCAGAACCTCAAGCGGCGCTTCAACACGGCCCCATCCTCACCATGCCCGATCCACAGCGACAGTTCGTGGTGGAGGTGGACGCCTCCAATGAGGGGATCGGGCAGTTTTGTCTCAGAGATCCGAGCTGGATGGTAAGATGCATCCATGTGCTTTTCTGTCTCGGCGGCTGTCCAAGACGGAAATAAACTATGACGTCGGCAACTGTGAGCTCCTCGCTGTGAAGGTGGCGCTGGAGGAGTGGCGGCACTGGTTAGAGGGGGCCAGTCAACCATTCATTGTCTGGACTGACCACAAATACTTAGAGTACATTAGGAAAGCCAAAAGACTCAATTCTCGCCAGGCCAGGTGGGTGCTCTTTTTTAACCGATTTTCTTTTTCACTCTCCTACAGGCCGGGGTCCCAGAACGTCAAGCCTGATGCCCTGTCACGACACTTCGACCCAGAGCCTGTTGCCAAGGAAACTGAGCCCATCCTTCCACGGTCCTGTGTGGTTAGGGTTAGGGTGAGCTTTTTCCTGGCAGATAGAAAAGGAGGTTAAGCAGGCTAATGGTGAGGCTCCGCCACCTAGTGGGTGCCCAGAAAATTGTCTCTTTGTCCCTGTTGAGTTGCGCCCACAGGTGATCCATTGGGCCCACACCTCACTGCTTTCCTGCCATCCGGGGGTTCGGCGGACCATGTCCGCCATCTCTCGGAGGTGCTGCAGGCCATCCATGGAGCCGGGGGTTCGGGAGTACGTGGAGGCTTGCTCAGTCTGCGCCCGCAATAAGACTTCCACCAGGTCACGCATGGGACTGTTGCACCCGCTCCCCATCCCCTCCAGAACGTGGGCAGACATCTCCTTAGACTTCATCACGGGGCTCCCGGTATCTCAAGGTAACTCTGCTGTCCTCACTGTGGTGGACAGGTTTTCAAAGATGGCCAGGTTTATTGCCCTGCCTAAGCTGCCCTCTGCCAAGGAGACAGCGGAAATCATGATTAAGCTTTATAATGTTAAGTTAAAAATAAAGGGACAATTTAACAATACAGCTCTGTGTGACCCACAACAATGTATT
>JAOPJI010064178.1:0-22998 GCA_027122695.1 Merluccius productus
TCTAATAAAATAATTATTTTTATAATTTAAAACGGTTGAATATCGTGTAACTTCTATGTATAATGAAAAAAAGTTTCAGACATGCGTACTTGGGGGCACACACAAACTGACACTACTCCTTTATTATATAGTAGAAGATAGTAGAAGATAATGGATAGAAAACTTTTATAGTAAGAAAAATGTAGTGAACTGGCACTTAAAATAAATTCTAAAATTACTTCGATAAAGCAATGAGTTTTCAAAATATTAACCTACCAAATGAGACAAGTGTATGCGCACAATTATAAGAACAACCAGCAGAATGGTTTATTTCTAAAATAAAAAACATGAAATACACGTTTGATTAGGAGTAGGAGTGTAAGTTAAGCGGCGGAGCTAAAAGAAACTTAATTCGTCGCATAAATTGCGCCGAATGAGACAAAGACATAAGACACTTTAAAAATATCCATATAGAC
Source organism: Merluccius productus (assembly GCA_027122695.1). Lineage (NCBI taxonomy): Eukaryota > Metazoa > Chordata > Actinopteri > Gadiformes > Merlucciidae > Merluccius > Merluccius productus. Next base: position 456 of record JAOPJI010064178.1, read on the forward strand.
ATAAAAAATAGTGAAAAGGTTAAAATAACGAACTGGTCATTGGAGCTAATTGTTATCTGCCGAATCCATTACATCAATGAAAGACTTGACTATAGATACATAGGTGAAGAGACTCTCTTGGTTGGCAGTGTTGGTGGAATCTTCGTCGAAAAGATTGGGCCCAAAGACAGTTGACAAATTGGCCGAAGTCATCTTATTGACGGAACTCTGTCTTACAATTTTTACAAGATGACTCATGAGAACGTAGAATGCACTCTGGTTGGCCATCGGTAATAATTCCACACAACTATGTAGTAAAGTGATGTCGGGGTTGTCATCGACCGTCTGGTTCCACTTAACAAAAGCACTTGTGCACTCGTAGGGAATGAGTCGGTGCTGTAGATCCCTGAAGAAGGCTTTCACAAAACTGCACAAATCGTGGATGTCGTAGTCGTCAAGATCGCTATTGTCGACGACGATATTTTTGGAGAACTCCTCGTGCAATTGATTGAGTTTATTCATTGTGCCGGAGATACGGTAGAGACCAACAGTTTCAAGTCCCATGGTTTCAATTGTTTCCAAACACATCTTCAACACCATGGGCACTCCGCTGTTTTCACTCAAGCAAATTTGTTCGATGGTCGGTTGAAAATGGTCGATCTTTTTGATGTGACTCACCGATTCAAAATCAAACATGTACGAGCTGTCAAAACACTCCGCATATACAATCAAACAGCCGACATTATCGATGTCGTCTTTGAAATAGATGTACGGCTTGTGTAGAATGGACTTTTCACAGAGGTCAAAAGGACCGCATTGAATGGTGTCAGACTTGCTCTTGGACCTTGTGAGTTCGAATCGCACACCTCTAGATTCTTCGGTCAGTACAACCACTTCATTGATGACAATGTCGTTCGCTTTCAAGGTCGGACTTTTGTATTTTTCGAAATAATTACCATAATAATCAACATCCAATCTAAAGCTGATATCTCCGACGAGGTTTTCATGCCGTTTAAAAATTATGTTCATATGAAGACAGTTGTTCATGTATTCGAGTGACACGTCCGTGTAATCGTCGTCAAGTTTAATTTCGGTGGGTGGTGGAACAAAAGGTTCCTCCATAAAGTTGTTAAGTGTGGAATCGTTGTCGGTATTGTTGATAGTGGTGTTTTTGAGGAGTTTATTGTTAAAATCGTGTATGAGATTGTGGACTTCGTTGATAGTGGCGTTAGCTTCGTCCATGAGCGCACAATTGGAGCGTCCATTAATGATGAAATCCCAACAAGCCGCATCCGCCTCACTTTCAAACAGAAACAAATGCGTGGTTTTATGGTTGACACACACATACAGTGGATGCTGGGGTGCTGAGATGAGTAGGTGGTACTGATCTTCGTTGATTTGACGTTGGCATTTTTCAATTTTTGACGAATCCGACTTTTTACTGCTGTGCTCGTATTTCGCTATGAGATCCATATTGGCTGCGATTTTGCCCTTGAGAAAATTCAGCTTTTTATCGACCCTCTCAAGGTCTTTCGCATCAAATGATTGGGGCATACCTCGAGAGGACACGCATTTTTTCAATGGATAACAATATTTGACGGTGAGATCGGCCTGACTTTTGGAGTTTTGACACGAGATCACAATACAGTCCATGAAAATATACAAAATTCGATACTTTCTTCGTCCATCGGCACACGACTCAACCACAGGTGTCGTCAGTGTCAACTGCCGCGTGAGAGAGCTATTTTTCTTGCCAACTCTCGACAACCGCATCACATCCCACAGCAAAATCATTTGATTGGTGACTATGCGTATGTGTTTGAATGCTGGATCGGTGTTTTTGGTGAGAGCCAGCAGTGTATGTAAGAGTTGTAGATATGTTCTTGGTCGTTCGAAAATGGCACCTATGGCCTCTTCAATGCTCAACGTGGTGTTCCACTCGTCAATCTGCATCGGGGCCGGAATTATCTTCTTCATTTTTGATGAGGACTTGTTTTTGGCGATCAATGTTAAAAATTTGTCCATAGTCGACGCAATATTTTTGTAGTCAATGCGAAGTGGGATGAGTTCGCCAAAGTAATCCACTAGTCCGAACCCCTCATCATTGCCGTTCTTTTTGTTTTCTAGCATTTTTTCCAGACGTTCCATGTGAACCTTCAAGTTGGTGTAGCACATCTGAAGTTTGCTAAAGTCGTTCTTTGAAAAGATGGCCTTGGAGGAATTTGGCATCGAATCGCGTATGGCTTGCTCGAAATTTGACACATACTCGATGCACTTGGTGTAGCCTATTTCATCGCCAATAAATTCGGTGATGATATCTTGTTGTTCGCTTTCCTTGAGTGGTTTGAGGCCGTCGCTTAAGGGTTTTGCGTCGGTCTTACCTTTGAGCACTTTAAAAGCGTTGAAGAGAGTCATGCGAGATTTGATTTTCGAGTCGCGGGATTTGCCGTCTTCATCCTTGTGTTTGTCTAATTGTGTCATATATAATAATAATAATACATTTTGTATGATCAATCTTATTTTTATAGTTTTTCCACATTACCTTTTAATTTTTCAATCAATTAACACTATTATACACCGCTTACAAAATACAGCGAACCCTTGCACATAACCCCGTTAATCAGTGTCTCTTTCTCAGTGCAATCTATAACAGGCCTTCTCAAACTAGGGGTGCGCAACCATTATTGGAGGAGTTTGCAAAATATGTGTAATCTCATAGTGGTTGGAAAATAACAGAAAATTATATTTTTATTTTAACAAATGTAGGCATTATATCTATGTGAAACCCAAAACGACAGTTCTTCTACGCAATGATATCTATGAAGATCGCATGCAAATTTTTATAGCCAAAGGGGTCGTCGGGGTGGTGAAAGTATGAGAAGACCTGATCTATAATAATTGGTCCTGCCAACCAATTTTTGCAAACATCCTTTAAATTGGAGGCTATTAGCTATATGTTTTTCTATAGTAAGCGATATCAATTAAAATGTATATAAATACCAGCCAACCCACAACAACTTATCTCCCACGTAAGTTTTTATCCACATGTGTGGCGTCTAGTTAAATCAAACGAATTCTTGGAACTGCTAGAAATCTGTTATATTTTGAAAGTTTAATTTTCAGTCTTACGAAATCTTTTTAATGACAAAGGTATGATGTTGACTGAATTATAACTACGAGATATTCGCTAAAGTTTGGCTGGAGCAAACTAGATGAGATGCAATGAAACAATTGTACTCATTGCACAGAATCGGAAATGCGATTTAAAGTGAAAATGACGTAATGGTTGTGCTCACAAAGTTAAAATATCAGTAAACGTGTTCTTGACAAAATCGCATAATGGTTTACTGCAGCGCTTCCCGATTCAAATTGGGTCCCACACCCCCTACGGCCTAAAGGGCGGATTTCGCACCCCCTGTTTAAATCTATGTTCAAAATAGGGTTTAAATTTTAATAAGAAGATTGTTGTTATAATAAAACTCCCTGTGTACTTTATTGCAAAAGTTCAATTTACATTAAAACAAACCTTTATTTATATAGAATTAGAATTATACAAATAAAGCATACTAGTGAATATCTTATTTTATGAAATGCGCGCATTGTTATAAAATTAGCATAATGTGAAAAAAGCTTTACGGGGATTAACTAATTTTTCTCGCACCCCCAATCGGGAAGCGCTGGTTTACTGTATTTTTGGGCAATGATAACGAGCATTGTATCGCTATCAACTTATTACAATTAAATGGTGATTATTTGTGCCTTTATCTATGACATACCTTGTATACTTTTTTTACTATGACTCCTATTCGAGTCAATTGAAGTGGTCGAAAACTTAGAAGACAACCCGCTGGTGAGAGTTTTCTCTAACTGCGGGGATTTCGCATCCTCATTGGTGGTTTGTCGACCGGGCGTTGTCAAGTATTCGCCTGATGTTTCAGTAGAAAACTTTCGATCATCCACAGCTGACTCTCTCGGTGTAATACCAATACCGTGGGATGTCTCAGCTACACGTAACATCAAGTCATCTGAAACTAACAACCAAATAAGTACACTGTCGATTGTACTCAGACGATTCAGCGGGGTCGCTGTCAAAATCAGGGTCTGGAAGGTCAACTGAAGTCATCGGCGTGTGAAAGTATTTTTTTGGAGGCCCCATATCATCAGGTGTTAGTTCTTCAACGTTTTCCTCTATATCCCAACCATTACCTGGATGCACACACACATATGTATATATATTGTTACCGCCATCAATTTTAACGCAGGTTGGAAGTTTAGTATTATCAGGCTTACCTTGGTCGGTCGCCGAACTCTCAGATTTACTCACTAGGCCACTGGGTGGGGCCGAATTTAATGCATCATCGCATTCGAACATTTCTTCAATCAAATCAAAGATTTCGTCGCAAGTTGATTTTAATAGATCATCTCTCGCTGTTCCATTATTTTCGGGCTCTTTTGTTGTATCTGTTGCTTGGGTGTCATTCTCGGGTGGTTCCATGTTATCTGACGATCGATGTGAACTGTCAAGAGGTTCCATGTTGTCTATCGATTGGTGTAAACTTTCAGGAGGTTCTATGTCATCCAACGATCGGTGTAAACTTTCAGGAGGTTCTATGTCATCCAACGATCGGTGTGAACTTGAAGGAATTTTTACGTCACTTTCAGAAGGCTGTGTGCCACCATCATGTGTCGATTCTTCTACGTGATCTAACAATACGATTAATCATTAAACAAAAGTTGCACTGTGAAATATAACCAAAAGAATGAGTGTACGTACAGATCGACTGGCCAATAGCATGGTCGTCTGCTTTGCTGGATGATTGGCTACGCTCAGAAGTCACCACTTGGTCATCTGAATTAACAAAGAGTGTTGGATCCACACTGTCAATTGATGACGATTGAGGGTGGCGATGTCCGCCGGTTTCCTCTTGATTATCGTTGTTTTCTAATCAGAAACGTTAGCAGTGCCAAGCATTCACAGCCATATTAGTAGTTACCCATTGTGGTGGATGGAATAAACAAATATACTTAAGCTACGAGCCAGCTAATTCGGATTATGATTACAATAGTTAAGTATCAGCTAATTATATGCATAATCAAATAGGCTTTAACGTTCATTAAGTAAAGAGTACGCTTGCGTTCAAACTATTAAAAATGTTATGCCACGCAATACACAGTCGAATGATGTAATAGTCACACACCGGGCATTGTAAAATGTCGTTGTTTGTCTGTCGAAGTGTGCATTCTTATATTTGTCCACTTTTTTTATATTTTGTACAATTTGAGAATTTTACATTGTTTACAAGCGGGTGGGGTGGTTGCGATTATAATCATGGTAGTTTTTGGTACATTGTGTCAAACTACGTACGTACTAACTCACTTAAATTATCTCGAGTGCACGTAATTTTATGCTGCGTTTTAATTCAGTCGAATAAGACCGAAATGGAATTTATCACTGAATGGCAGTTTTTTCTCGTGGCTTTTTTAATTTTCTACTCAGTCACTATGTATAAACCTCCCCAGACTTTACATGGGTTGTAAGCGTGTGTTACTAACCTTGTTGGCTAATTATTACTAATACGAAGGGATCATAACACTTAAACCTTGAGAAGTATTAATTGGAGTATGTTTATTGCCAAGTTCAAAGTGTTTGATGTTTTGTGAACTTTTACCTGTGTCCCAATTAGCATGCGTCCTTGCAGCATGCTTTTATAATCATAATAGATTCGGTTTTAACGAAGATTTTTTAGTGTTCTATAGCATTCTCGTAGTTCCTCTAAGTCGTAAGAAGATTGACAACCTTAAACTATGTCTCAAACTTAAAGGCATCGATAAGTTGTAAAAAATGTCGTTCGCTTGTGAATATGTTGCGATATAAAAGAACATAAAATTTGTGCGATTATGCGGGTCATCTGCTACGTTTTAGCCAAATGGTCGATCTAGTGCTGGATCTATTTTTGGAGTCTATACGTACATTTAGGGGTTAAGATCGGTTCGGTTTTCGCCAAAACCGAAACCGATTTTTAAATTTTTCTTAATTTGATGGAAAATTTAATTTATTACTGTATCAGCTCATATTTATAAGACATTTTATGGCATAATACCTAAAATTATATTGAAATAATTACATATTATTGATTATTTCCATTGTTGCTTCCATACATTCAAATTAACTTGACCATCACAAAAAATAATACTTCAACATAATTTTAATTATTCCATTCAGAAACATTAAGTTCGTATCGTGATATTGCGAAGCGCTTTAATTTCAAGCACTCTCACAACCAAAGCAAGTTAGCAATATCCACTCACTCTACGCGCAAACGTGTTAGTAAAAATCTATCGCCGTTCAACCCATATCCAATATAATTTATTAACAAATATATTTTACAACTAACACTCAAATAATAATTAATTTTTTAAAACAAGTTTACGCTAACCATAAGGCACGATTTTAAACATCTAAAGAAACAAAATACACGCCCTATTGAGAACATTAGGGTCAATTTGACCTCAAGTTCTGTAGAATGTTAAAAAATATTTACCATGGCATTAATGAAAAATAAGTCAAATTAAAAATATACAAAGAATTAATGTAAATAATCAACGAATAATATAACAATAACTTGACTCTGTAATATTAATAAATTCTTAACCGCGAATATATAGAAAATGCATCGAACTTTTTAAATATAGTTTAATTTGCCTAATTTTAAGTTTTTATTTAATCATTTATATTTAAGCGTAAAACACCGAATTTTATTTAAAAAAACCGAAACCTATAACCGAAAACCGTTCCACAAAAAACCGAAACCGAACCGAATTAACCCCTATATATAGTAGATAGATAGTAGATAGATATTACTTTAAGGATTACTATCGGTATTTGATAACAGTGAGTTAAACTCAACTGGATTATATTTGAATCTTTATTACATTGTAGCGTCAAACGCCTATAGTAAAAAATAATAATAATATCAAACGTTAAAAATAATATCTGATATTCTACATTGAAGTGGAGTTGTCAATCGTACGAACGCACGCTAGTTTTTTTAGTAGGGAATTTTATTGGTGATAATGGTTATATCTTATCTATAATACCACGCAAATAGTCTTTAAATAAAATCCCGAGTAGAATCGACTAAAATGCACAGGAGCGCGATGTTACTGATTTTTTCTTTGAGTAGGCGTTTCAATTCGATTATTATAATTGTCTCTTGTAGGTGGTCTCATTGTGGTTGCTGTAACAGAGATTATTGATAATGACTTTACGAACTCAGCTGGCATTACTTTGCAGGGAATTGATGATTACGCTAACATGCATGCAATAAAATGCACACATAACAAAAACAGTAATATTCCAACCAACATAATTGATAGATTACGAACTCAGTACGATGCTCTACCTACACCAGATTGTCGTTTTCAACATTTCATTGACAATTTTGATGTCGACTCAAAAACTGCTCTTAATAATAATTCTCTTACTTTGGAGGAGGTATTTGAAACAGTCAAATTTGTCGAAAAAATCAAATATATCGCAGGCCAATTTGGATTAGACGTAATAGTTCGCAAATACCAGGCTGAAATATTCGATAATGCTGAAACAATTAAAACCCGACTTGAAAATGCAGATGATGATGATAATATGATAATACGTTGGCAACATGCAAATAATGCACATACTATTATCGATTCAAATAAAAAAGATTTGGCTGATATGTTTGAATCAATAGATAATTCAAAAATTACTTGCCGTGGAAGTGTAAAGCATAACAAAGATGATTATACAAAAGTTCTGAGTAGCTATTCGATTGAAGATGCTCTACCTGGTAATTTGACTGAACTAAATGGAGCGGTCAAAGTAATAAATGATTTGTGTGGTGACCAGAGAACGTTGTCTGCTCTAGATACCGACGTTTCGAAGTTTATTTTAAGCTACGTTGTTTTTATTGATGAAATGGGACATTTACCTCGGGTTGAAAATTCGTCCCTAGAAGATATTATACAGACTTATGAAGAATACATTCCAGAAATAAAAGAACGTGATTTTGAAAAAATTCCAAGTTCATCATTTGTGCAGTATAATAACTTTGCTACATTGGCTAAAAGAAATAACGACCTGAGAGCAAAACTGAAAAGTTACATCGTTGGTCTATTTATAAGACTGCCAAACGACCCAACAATCAAAATTGATGATTTGATAGGAATAATTAACGAAATAGTAGAACTCTCAGAGATTCCTTTGTTTTCCGAAAAAAATGATGCCAATGAAAAAATCTCGTTTTCACCATTTATAACGAAGGTAAACCAGATCACTTCCAACTATTCGAGAATCCTAGTAGAAACACAAAAATTTATAAATAGCACGAAATTGTTATTAAAATACAACACGGCTATTGAACAAATCCTATCTTACGATTTCCTCATGAATAAAAGTGATTTTGAAGAGTTATATATCAGCGATGCACAATTTGCATCAGTTTATCTTACTGAGTTGGATGACCAACACATTAGAGATTACCTTGTTGAATTTGATGATGTTACTCTCAAGTATATCGACGTGAAATCTAAAATCCCTTCCCTAATTCCTAAAATATCGTCGAATAATGCATTGTTTTATGCATTAGAACAAAATTTGAAGGAAATAGTTGCATCACTGGGTATGGATAAAGATCCTGACGAATTTAACTTTGAAACGAATCTAAATTTCAAGGCTAGTATATTTAAGACCAAAGTTTATGCTTCTGTTGGAGCTGTGTTTGGAGTTGCTGCGATAAGTGTTGCTATTGTTGCTGTGTTGTATCGATCAAGGATTGCTGCGGTGTTGCATCGATCAAGTTTGACCTCAAGATTTCTCAGAAATCTCTAGGACGGATTGCTACGATAGTATACCATTGCAAGTTGATTACAATATTATTATATTAGTATTTGTTAAATGGTTGTTTTATGCGTTATTGTTTTTATGGGAGAAGTTTCATTGGCATGAATGGAGTCGTTTAATTAAATGTCCATATTATAATTTTGTAGAAAATGAATTATTAATTTTGTGAAGAAACTATTTCTAACTTCAGCTTCCTTGAAAGTTGTTAAAAATTTCTTCCTGTTAATTTATTATATTGTATGGGAAGGTTTAGGTGTATTTTTTTTCAAAAGAAGAATATCTCAATTTGGCATGCTAAGTTTAATGAAAATTTTACCTAATAAATAATGGTTATTACCTGTTGAACCCCCTTTATTTGATTCATTTCTGTGATAATAAACTTCAATCAAATGTTATTAAAACTTTTTGTATAGATAATAAATATTTTTATGAATTCTAACAGTGTTCAATGAAATTAACAGATCAGCTTCAAAATTTAGCTACTGAGAATGAAGCAATCAGTAGACGGTATTACCCTACCTTATAATTTTTCCAACGTTATTCAGATAACATGGAAATAATGCCTGATGAAAATAAAAGTGGTTCAAATCTTTACTAGTTGTGGGGATTTATATGTAGGTCAAAGTATGTTGAAACAGCCAGAACCAACTAACCCAGTTGATTTAACCAATACTACCTTGTCTGACAGTTTTGAGCGTAACGATTTAGAAATATATGTACTATTATAAATTAGATTTAAATTTTCCGTCAAAAATCGAGTCGTTGGGACGACCAAATTGAAGTCGAACAACTTTTGTTTGGCTTTTCAAACAAAGAAAAATAAAACATTTGTGAGAGTTTGGCACAGAATACTGTCAATTAACAATAACATTGTTAGTCTCGTTCATTAATAAATGCCGCCCCTAATCAGTTTTTAATAAAATAGTCTGCCTACTCTTATTTGCTTAACAAGCTCAAAGCAGTAAACGTTGAATACATGGTTTCGCAAACATATTAATATTTTAAATTGAATAAATTATCAAGTGCGTTTTGACATTCATGATTTTTGGAGCATATAACATAAATTAAATTCCACGAAAATATAATTTTTTATACCTAATTAAAAATGCAAGACAGTCAACCCCCAGTTATCCGAAAAAATGTGCACCAGCCACTTTTGTTCCGGATAGCGAGCTTTCGGTTAACCCTTAAATAATAAACATGTGCTACAGGAACCCATCTGATTAAATAAAACAACTTAAAGATAACACTAAAGACGGTGTTTAATATATAATTAGCAAACGATGCGATAAAAACATTAAAAAAGAATTTGTCTCCATTAAAATATTCTTTATCAATAAATTTCAATTTGATGCAAGTGATGGCTTTGACCTAATGTTTTTTTACGAATAGTTTAAGAAATAAGTGAGATTGTTGTTTACTTTTCCGAGTAGTACCGGGACGACAAATAGTACAGCGTTGTCTTCTAGTTCTTTCATCTTATTCGCCTGTGACGTTATTTGTATATCACAGTCGTAGCCAATTTTTTCGAAAGATCCTTTAAGTGTCTGTTTTAATGATATTCTGGGATTTAACACATTGAAGATATTGCAAAGGTTTACTCAGTTTCATTGAAAGTTCTATGAGAAATCCCTGTCTTTTGTTTGATTTGTGTAAGTCAAGTAATTAGGTTCTTTTAACAAAACCCATATATGCGTTTAAAGCAGTCCCATCAAGCATCTGAGCAGATACAGCATATGGCTAGCTTCAAACTTTTCTCTTACATGAATAAGTTGAAGCGCATCGATCTACAGTACATACACCATATTTATTGATAATGTAATCGAGAATTGCCGTTTGTTTAATTATTAAACCAGGTGCTACAGTTGCGATAGGATGTTGAAAAGATAGAAGAATAACAGATTTATTCCTTCCATGGACACAGGATATGAGGGTAAATTGTTCATAAAATCCACAAAACAAATATAAATGTTGTTCCATACTTAGTGATCATTCCGAGGATCTTTGTACTCAGGCATCGCAGTGAAACTCATTTATTGTTGTAGCATGCGTTAACAACATGGCTTTAATGCAGTGGAGCTATTTTAGCAATCGGGATATAGTTATTTCGCGGAATAGACGGTGACGCATTGCATTACTCGATATATTTTGACCCAACTATCACAGATAGTGGTGCAATTTGACAATTTGCTTAATCTTTTCTACTTTTTTTCTGAATTTTCTCTTGTACTGGCTTAAGCAGTGAATATTTACAACTAAATATTATCATCTTTGATTTTTGCCTCAAACTAACGATTATAGGTTTAATATTTAGTAAATCCTCCCTTACATGAGATTCTAATAAAAATATTTTATTCAAGAAAGCTGAATAGCCAATACAACGATAAGACCAAACATAAGTTCTCGCTGGAGTACGTCACAATTGAGCAACGGTTAAAATAGATTAATCGGAGCCTCTTGGAGAGTGAAACGGAAACAGCGAAAAATTCAACAACTCCTCTCAAATCAGTAATTGAATATGCGGTTAGTTTCTCGTCAAAAATCACATACACGTTCTGCATCTATTGCCTCAAGGTAGATCAACTTTAGAATAAAAAATAAGCATGTAAACCAGGTATGGTAAAAAATTAATTGCGATCCTTAAAAACAATTATTGTTGGAAAATTCAATTAATTGGGTTTTCAAATTTCCAAAATCAATTATTTCAATTAAACTTGGGGAGCAATTAATTTTTGATCATCCCTGATGTAAACCACTCAAGTGGATTATGATCAAAAAATTTTAAACAGATAGAAACAACGCGAAAATAACTAATAATGCAAAAATAAATGTGCTAAAACATTATTGATCAACAGCTAATTTGGAAAGAGCCGATTTGATTTCATCCGCAAGATTGTCTCGCTGAACAGTGACCTATGCAATAAAAATGAACAAAGAGGCATTAGTTACGAAACTATACCTCGGTTCTTGATTGTATTGTGCGAAGTTTGACAACTCCCTGTTTTAGTTCTTCTTCGCCAACTACAGCACAAAGAGGAATGCCGTTGTCTTCGCAATACTGGAATTGATTAAGGAGCTTCGGGTTCAACTTGTAGCTGATTTCCGCCTAGTACAAAGTGGTTAAAGAGAGCGGGTGGACAACACATACGTTAATTCCGAACTTTCTAATTTCACTAACCAACTTTAGGCGTTCGTCGGCCAGGCCTTTTTGCGCCGAAACCACCATAAGTTGTGTCTTTTTGGTGGGCATTTTGTTTTTATCTCTCTAAAATAGGTAAAAGCCTACAATGTAATATGGGAACATCGCAAAGTTATTATTTCACTATAATAATGAGTGTGTGTATGAGCATAAAACATTATTTAATCAATATGAATAGTACAGCGTGAATCCTGTCCATAATGGTGAAAATACGTTCGATTCCAATACTTATACCCACACATGGAACCTACCGCAACCATTGATCACTTAGAATATTAGTGCCGTGAAACCTTTCTTTTCCCCTTGGCAAACATTCCGACCAAATCATCATAACGGCCACCAGCGGCAATCGAGCCAACGCACGGCATATCATCTATAATGATGACGTCATGAACAAATGAATACAACTGTGTGCGTAGTTGATAATTACCATTGTTTGTAGCATTTTTGGGCAGATCAATTACAGCTTCGTAGATGAGGCCGGTATAATAGTCCAAGCCTCTGGCCAAACTCATGTCGTAATGGAGCTAACACGGAGCATGATGAGATGTCACCAACAACACAATTACATGGGGACTAATTTGCATAAGGCGAGCATATCTATCCAAAAGAAACATATCGTTAATTCCCTCCAAGATTTTAGGAGCTTTGTCCATGTCGACCGATTGTTTCAACTGTTCAAACATATTCACATCACCTAAGACACGAAAATAGTGCAATAGCGCGGCAGCAAAACACAACAAATACCGTTCATACTGACAAACGCTTTGATTTTGTCGGCGACATCCGGCGAGATATTTTTCTCTTTGGTCAACTCTTCGTAAACCTCATCCCAAGAAATTTTGTCAAGTTTATCAATGGAGGACGACACCGTTCTAACTTTGTCAGTAGGCACGCCACAAAACTCCATGACGCCGTCGATAATTTTACGATGGTTGATCTACCGGTGTTCATCCATTGAATGTGAGTGAATATTTGAGACAACTCACCTTAATTTTGAACGATCCAATGTTGAGTTCAGTTAGAATATCCACAGCAACACTGAGGCATTCCACATCGGTGAGCATAGGGTCAAAAGTTCCAGCAATGTCAAAATCCTACGAATCAACAAAAGTGTATGAACAAATTAATTCAACAACATACACATTGGTAAAACTCCCGATATCTACCTCTAGCCATGGCAGGGTTGTCACGGCGGTAAACCTTGGCAATATGGTAGCGTTTCATCGTGTCTATTTTGTTGAGAGCCAAATATCGCGCAAAAGGTACCTAAAATCGTTGCATTTAGACAAATGGAAACAGGCCGGATCCATAGGTAGTAGTAGTAGTACTGTCAAGTCGTAGCGTAGCGATAAACTTTCCCCGCCTTGGTCTGCCAAGTCGTAGATTAATTTCGAGTCTTCTCCGTACTTTCCAGTGAGTATACACTAGGAAATCAATCAATAATTGGTTGATGCAAAACAATCAATGTGTACTTTATTCTCAAAGACCGGCGTGTCTATTTCCACTGCTCCATACCTTTGGAATACTCTTCTAATAATATCAAACACATGATTCTTGATAGCGGACATTCTTGGTGTGAAATCTCGTGTCCCCTAAAACTGTGATGAGGCCAACCTTATGTTTGCAAGATATACTTTGGGGGTCTTCAAAACGAGAGAATCACATTTTTTCGCAACATTTTTTTCTCCGCCAGTTAGCACCGAATTCGACATCTAGATGTGATTACATTAAAGTTGACAATGAATACAACTACCAATCTTTTTATCGACAGAATATTTATACAAACACAAAAAGTCAATCGGAATGGTGAGACACGTGCGCAGTCAAAACACGCATCATGGGCTTCTGGAGCATCTACATCAACTTTAATAGTGTGTGTAAAAGTGTTGCCGCTTTCGTTGTATATTCATAGTTTTTGTTGGGGTTAAATGCGTTAGTCGCCAAACTAACTCAATGTGATGTTATATCAACCCAACAACTAGAGTGTTCCTGTATTGGCAGCATTTGTTGTCTTATAAGCAATTAAAATTTCTTTTCTGTGAGTATTTATTATGGAAACTCACTTGTTTTACCATTTCTAAAGGATCATAACTTAATTTTTGTTATAATTGTTTGACCACATTTGATATATGCCTTCTTTAAACAATAACAACTTGTGATTTAATTCCACAAGATGGAATTTTTTTATAATCCTCCGTTTGTCAATAAATAGCAAAAAAGATGGCTATTCTTCTACACAAATATATACAGGCCCTAGTTTTATCTTTATTTAATTATTTTGACTCATAGCGGACACTCCTAGAAACCACAAATAACAAAACAAAGCTGATTCTGAAGAAAAGCTTATTAACTTTTCTAGAATAAGGTGTTGGTGAGATTAAAAAGGCGTAAGCGTACACCATTAAAATTAATTTTATCGTTAACAATAGCCAGTGCTATAGCAAAAGAGTTGCTTTAAGAAAAATGTCTGAACAAATATTTCAAAACGAGAAAAATGTTATGATATTTAATTTGACCAAATATTTTTCAAATTCATGTTGCTGAATTAAATGTAAAAGCGACCGAATTTTTGAAGTTATCTTACTACTGGCTGGTAGGTGTAAACCCCCTCAACTCGATTAAGAAAATGATCACTTTTCCCAATCAATAACAAACTATACCCATAATCTTCGACAAATAAATGGTCTCTAACAGCTTTGATGTTGAAGGAATTAAAAATGGTAGTGACAACGTCATTGTTGAGGTTGATCAATCCAAATTTGGAAACGTAAAACACCGGCGGGCATGATGCTAATGGAGTATGAATAGATGCTAAAGTACTCCTGAAAGGAAACCATTTTTGATTATAATCAATTACTAATATGTGCAAATATTAACAATATTTGGTTAATATTTGTTGTATTATGCGTTTTTAAAATTAAACAACAATGTGTAGTTTCTGCGTGAATGACCCCATACATCCTAAAACGACATTATTAAAATTAGCATTAAAAACTTTTACATAAGTATATTCTTATATTTTAGCCTTAAAAGCAACGTGGAATGCGAACGAGATTTAATCTTTATTGTGGCTGATTAAGCTTCTGCATTAGCCAGTGCAATGTTGGACGTATATCCAAGTTCAGCTGTTTTTTTACAATGCTACTTTGGTAATTCAACTTTGGTGCTAGCCTGAGATAACACAATTGTTGTGCTTGAAGTGTAAAAGCTACTGTAAACATTATTGTAGGTTTTATCGAAAACTATACAGATACTCAATTATGTATTACAAATCTACTGAAGGAGTGTAGAAATTGAGTTGTTCAAGTGATGCTCATATATTTACAAATAATCAAGTAATTTTTGCGAAACTTGTGAAACTCCATGTTTAATTCAATAATAACAGCACAATTCGTCACCTACATCGACGAACATCAATCGCATAAGCCCATGGAAAACTATTTACAAACTCAATGTTTTATCAACTTACAATCCAACTTTTTCAATAGATACAACGTAGAAAAGTAGCTAATCTCAAAAATGACAGAATCTGCATCAACAAATATCTCGAAATTTCCGACAACTTATTTGTGCAAATTACAGTTACGCCCCATCCAAAATACCCTCTATAGGAGAAATAATGGCCAGTTTTGCTACACAACACCAAAGTTACTCATATCGTTGGTGTTCGTCTAATGACGACCAACAACGAAATATCATTCGAATAAAACAAGCATTCATTGCATTGATTTGTTACATATTAAATTATCATGTCGACAAGCGCAAGACGTAGACTATTGAGAGATTATAAAAGGTAAAAAAAGATTTTATCATCGCCCCAATAAGTAACCTTCACTTGTGTGTTATGGCAGAATGCAGGACGATCCGAATCCTGGAGTTTGTGCATCGCCAGACGAAAACAATATACTTGCATGGGAAGCTGTAATCTTCGGGTTGGGTCATACTATAAGGTAAAAAGTTAATGTCGGTCAAATTTAGCCCTCCAAATACCATTTTCGACGAAGGGGTGTTTCGATTGTCTATCAATTTTACCGAGGAATACCCCAACAAAGCGCCTGTTGTTAAATTTATCACCAAAATGTTTCATCCCAACAGTGACTTACTCTATATAGCAATTATCGTTGACCACGCGTTGATTAGTCTACCCTGATGGAAATATTTGTCTGGATATTCTTCAAGCTAGATGGAGTCCCACGTATGATGTCAGTGCTATTCTCACCTCGATCCAAGTATATTCGAATGACTTTCGACCTTGCGTTATGGTTAAACATTTGTCTGCTGTAGTCGCTGCTAGATGAACCGAATGTGCAAAGTCCTGCCAACGGTAAGGCCGCCGAATTGTACCAAACCAACCGTGCTGAATACGTTAAAGCTGTTAGGAAGACCATAGAAGACAGTTGGATATATTAGTGGTGTCATATTTTTTATTTGTATTTTAATTATATGTTCAGTGTATGCTGCGTTGTCAGTTGCAAAATGTCGTTACTTTCTCTCCAAACTTTTCCACCTTGCCCTTACGTTTGCATCTGGTGTGTATCTACACACTCAATTATGGTTATTGCGCATAACGATATTGCACCCATTAGATTAATTCTTTTCACACGCGAGGGGCCTGATTATTTTCATGCATTATAATAGATGGCCCCCTTTTATTGTCCTTGAGAACCTTTTGACTCGATGGACTCCAAGAAATCCTTCAGTGGTCGCACGTTAACCCATTCCGGGTTTCTGTGCTTTTCGGCACACCAAAAATTACACTTCCCATTAACCTTTTTAAACAATAAATACTTCATAAAACACAGCATAATAATACTTATCTAAAATATTAATTGGTTAGTAAAGTAATAATTTTGTATTGGATTTTAACACAATAATTGAATCGCCATTGTAGGTACCCCATTTAGATGTCCTCGTTATTGCGTAGACTCAGAATCAAATATAATGAATAATGTAAACAATTTTAGGACTGTAAATATGAAAAACTTGATAATAAAAATAACCTAGAACAATTTCCCATATTTCATATAAAATCGTACCAATTATGGATAAAAGTGCCATAAGCGTTACAACTTTACCAAAAACTTAAATTTAGAAAATAATTTATTTAAAAATTTAGAAGACGTGTGAATTATTAATTTCTCATGTTGAAAAATTGCCGCAAAATATCGATTATATAGATTTGAGTTTTTTACTTTTTTCACCACAACTCTATTAATCTTAAAAAAACATATAACGAAGCAAATAAATTCGACTTTGTATAAAATTAATATTTTAATTATTTATTAAGACCAATTATAAGTTTTGTTTCAGATTAAGACATTTAGATTTCCTCGAATAATTTGTTGGTCAACAAAAATTAGACTCAACATGCTGTCGTTTTTATTAAAGTGTGTATTAATTTTCATTTTGTTTATATAATAACAGTTTCATAGAATTCTATAAGATGTGACTGGAAAGCGTTATGAGCACCGATCTAGAGTTTGATAAACTAAGTTGCTGAAATCCCGAACATTCAAAAATTTGTTGAAATCAAAAAATACTGTTACATCTCGACTAGTTATAATAGCAACATTAGAATTAGTTGAGTGGGAAATTTCAAGCGCAATGTATGGTCACATTTTATATCCATTCGTGGACAACAACAAACATCTTAGAAAAATAATCACTGTCCAAATAAACGCTACATTATTCTCGGTTAAAAATTAAGGCACACAGTCTTTACAACGCTATAAAGTATCTCAAAATTCAGGGAACGCGTAGAATAAAGTGAAAAATTCGAATAACTGTGTTATTAGATTTGTGGTGGGAAATAATGCTGAGCTTGACTTATGGCAATACTTGCCAAATTTTGGTCTGATGTGGTCGATAGAATTTGGTCTTCCCAGTGGTGTAGATTTTTCGTCGCGTTTTGTGACCACTTCTTAAAATACGTTCGAAATAACGTTTCCAATGACTATGTGAGATAATTGACGTGGTTATAAAACAAAAAAAATACATCCAAGAGTGGAATACCAATGTTGGACAGCATTGATATTATGAAGAGGCCGAAATAATCTGCCTTGGACCGTTCATGGTGAACCAACTAGATATACAGGCAGAGGTTTAACAATTTTATCCCAATTTAGCAGAGTCGTGAACTAATATAAGATACCGTTGGTGCATTATCCACAAGCATTTCATGATCGCCTTGTTCCAAATATTCCGTTTTTAACGACGATACTATCTAGAATAGAGCGATTTGAGTGGTGTGAATATTAAGATGAGATAATAAACGCACACCTCAAGGTGCTCTTCCCACGGATTGAAAAGGAATTTGATGTCTGAGAGTAAAAGAAGAACCTTCATCAGAAGTCGTCTGCGTCCTCGGTTTCTTCTCCAGTGCTCTTTTATCAACCGATGAGTGAGCACTGTGGTGCTGAATTGCAGTTTCAAACTAATAGAGCAACAATGGGACGTAAGAAAAGGTATTAAAGCGTGTATTACTTGACCATGTACCCTTCATTGGTGCCAACAATACATTCTTTGAGGAGATCCATCATCCTCAGGGACTTTCGGACATGCCATCCGTCGAAAATATTGCATTCTGGCACGTTGAAAATTTTTTCCAGCAGATCAAACTGTTGCAGCTCCAATGGAGTGTTTGTCTGATAGACCATCAGCAGAGGGTCAAGACTTCGGACGTGGAAGTAGTTGGTCCTTCCACGGTGATCCATATCGTGCACCACAGATGCAATCATGAGAACCAACTTTTCCTTCTCGTTGAAAACTTGGCTCACCAGGGAATTTTTCAGTAAAAATCTCATGGCACTCGACGAGCGTACTGCATGGGACCAATTGTGGTAAGGAACATCGCGGTAACATTTTCGCACGGAACACAAAAAGTTGCACAAAACCTAATTCGAAAGCCATATCAAATGATAACATTTGGCTAGAAGTGGCACTTATTACTTTTTTGTTGATATTCAAGCATACATCAAAGCCGAATACTGCAAAGTTTTCCATGCACACATTAACAGCTTCAATCACACCGATGTAGTCGTTGGATAACTCGCAATTGCAGCTATATCGGTCAATAAGTTCGTTTTCCAGGACTTGTTCCGCCCACCCTGGATCTAAATCGTTAGTGGGGTAAGATTCAGCGGTTCCATTGAGAGGAATTGTGTTGGAGTTAACTCCAGAGTCGTTCTCAGAGGTTGTATCATTGTTTCTCGTCAATCCTCCTGCTACTACATGAGCAGTGGATTGTCGTTGGCGCCTTATCTGTACTTGCAACGCTCTCGAATAGTTTAGAACTTCATCCGCGAATTCTTGGTCACGCACTTGGTTTTTAAACATCTAGAATAAAGATCAGTCTAACGCAAACGCGTAATTGTTCCATTTGAAACCCATACTTCAAGGTACAACGCAGTGTGGTTCATAAGCTTCATTCGAGATTGCGACACATAGCTCGTAAGAAAGACATTTCCAATATGGATACAGTTTACCTAGGTAAATGTTTTCATTGGGCTAAAAATAATAACCATGTTATGCGATGTATACCACAAAGTCTCGGAGGTTAGCATCCGTAAAATTTCCAATATGATTGCAATCGTTGCACTGAATAATACCAATGAGTCGATCAGTGGCATCAATCATCACGCCTGCTATTGAGTTGGCCAAGTAAGTTGTTGGCTCAAACTTGAATATGCAGCCATAGTCTTCATAGCTGTTTTTAGGGGTGTTTTTCTAGTTGATCGCGATAAAAGTAATAACTCGAGCGCAGTTCATTACAAAGTTTTCGCACATACGTTTGTACACCAAAGTGGGTATCTTTTTGGATTCGATAACAGCACTAAAATTCTAATCACGCCGCGTCACCAACAAAAACCAACTATTCAGTAGTCACATCCACTTTGATTCCTAAAACAAGCACATTGGCGGCATCCATAAACGACACAAACGAACAAACGTTCTAAACAACAAACAATACACACAAACTACTCCAAATCTCAACAATTTACCTCAGAATCTTGGAAAAAAATAACACATTCTCGACACCCTATGAAGGACTTGATGGTGGAGTGGATACGACGAAGCAGTTCGGTGCTCACTCCAGGCTCGGGTGTCAATCTGCTCACCATCATGTTAAACCTGAACCACTTATTATTCTGAACTGGCGAAGTTGCTTTTTGTGTGCGGACTATCTGAGGATAGTCTAATAAACTAAACTCGAGTTCATCGTCGTCGTCGTCATCGCTAGATGAAGGATGACTGTCCGAGCTCCGTGAACTCAATACAGTACTACTCAACAGTTCAGCATCATGTATGGCATCTTCATCTAACATAAACTGGGTCTCCTCAAAATGGATAGTAGAGTCGTCGCTGATTTCCTCCGATTCAACCTCTTGTGGAGTACTGTCGTGGTTGCTGTTGTTACCGCGACGCAATGAAAAAATTCCATCGGTTGGAATATCGTTGTTATTAAGTATGTTATCACGCCATTGGTTCTCGCTGCTATATAAAAGAGCAATTAGTCGTATTTTTTAAACCTATTTAGGGGTGCAATAATTTTTATGACCACGTAGACCTACTTAGATCCATTGGATTGATTACTAGTATCATCTAAAGAATTCAAATGATAATCATCGGACAATATCACACATTCAATTGTTACCCACAGTTACGTCGTTATTATCTTGAACGGGTTCAACGTTATCGCTGTTTCTGGATGGTTCGTCGCATTTGCACTTTTGGTTGCAGCGCTCGCACGGCATTTTGAGTATTAACGACGCACCGTACAACGAAGATTTGCTTAAATACTATTTTCCAGTTTACTTAGGTATTATTAAAGGCTCAGAACAATATCATGTAAACAATCATTGTATTTAAAATGCGGATTTAATACTATTAAGTCAGTTTAAAATAACGTTTTTCCGCGTAAAATAAAAGAGTTTTGCGTTCTACTTGAAAACCAGCGTTCTTGCTCATTTTATACACTAGATGGATGTCATTCAGAAGTGAAATACATTCAATAAAACTACATTTACTTGCTGTACAATGTCATTTCACCAAAAAATGTATTGATTTGTTTAGGATAAATTTAGTTGTATGGTTACCAACAGTTAACGCCAGACATATCAAGTAAGTGAAAAACTTTTGTATGAGCCCAAAATGTGATTGGTCACGTCTCACACTTTAATAGCATTAGACAAAAGTTCTAGTTAACGATTTCTAGCCAACTGAAACGCACTGCACCCCACTACACACGCTTTATAAAATAATTGCTTTAATTTAGTCTGTCCATTCCGTTCAAATACCCATGCACTCTCATTGCTTACCTTAATCCAGTATTTTTGATATCAGAGAACAAAAACTAATATCTTCAATAGTATTCTTCGGATGCGATCAACTGATATCAACCACTTTGGAAACAATAGGTTTGGGGCGATTAAAAGCACTGGATAAATTTGTAGATAAGAAGAAAATTGGGCATCTTCCTTCGCCATGTCACACACTCAAACATAGTTGTTACTCGCGTGCTTTCTATATGAACTCAAAAACTAACCAACATTATAACACTGTTTCTGTTTCAGTAGGCGCGTTTAAGGCATATTCTGGTGGTTATATTCGCAAAAAATTATCCCTTATCAAGCAGATTATAGTGTAGGTGGATAATGAGCGTGGTTATCAGTTTTTAATATTGTTTGATTGCTTTCATGAGTTGTAATTTCTCGCTAAATATTGTTTAGAGTTCCACATATCAGTGGTTTGAAATAATACGTTCAATGCAGACTGTTTCCAACTCATCTATTGAAGTCAGTCTACGCTTTTGTTTCCTATGGTCATTTGAGTTGTTGTTGAACGCATTTCTTAAACGATAATAGTTTGATATCTGTTGTGGAACTTAGTGCCTAAAGATATTATTTTATTGAGTTTAATGCCGATCTATTTTAAACGCGTAATTGTTCCAATTTAACATGAACTGGGCCAACGTATAGTTTGGATAAACAATTAACTAACCTCATTTAATATAACTTTTTATTGTGAAACGTTACGACGTGCATTTTAAAGTTGAATATTTAATGCACCTGTCAGTTACTTTTTACAACTTTTCCGTGTTTTTATCCCTTTTTCAAATAAACATCCAACTAAATATTGAAAAGTTGGTTTTAGTTTGTATGGTTTTAATAATAACTAAAATTAAATATTTTCGATGGTTCTTCAGCAACATATAGTTTCATACAAATAAAAACTTCAATATATATATATATATCTTCTATATATATAAAAGAGTAGTGTCCGTGTGTATACTCGAGAACGCATGTGCAAACCTTGTTCTCATTATTTACGAGTTTTTAATGTGTGTAAATTATATATGTAAAAAGAAATCTTTACTGCGTACTTAATGAGCTACTTAGAAATTTGATAGCTCTTATAGTTTTAGAGATACGAAGCATTTAAAATCGGGATTTGGATTAAAATGGAGATTAACCTTATTTTTC
>JAOPJI010064179.1:0-11531 GCA_027122695.1 Merluccius productus
GTTTATCCCGCCCACACTGCCAATGGAGCAGTGCCAGACCCGACATCTTTCTGATGTGGGTCTGGCTTGCCAGGCTACATGGGGACCACACCCCATGTAGATGATTTCTACAGGGTGGACCACACCACCTCCAGCTGTAAATGGAGATGCAGGAAGTTAAAACTACAACCTCATTTCACTTGGCACCACCAGGGTAGCCGGGGCGCAAGTGAACCCTACTCAAAACTATACGTTTCACAATTTTACAAGTTTTACGAGCATTATCCTCACAAACCCGATTCCTGTTTCACCAGTATGCCTCAAGAACGGAAGGCAGACAGTTCTTGCGTTCGGTGTAGCGGTCCACATAAGGGATGTCGATTCCAACTCCAAAATGGTGGAATCAATTCTAAAATCAACACACACACAACAAAAAGACTGTTGAGCTGTATTTTCCCTTTGTCTTTGACACCCCATCCAATTAGTGCTATGAGCAACACCTGTGTTTGTCTTCTGTGGAAACGGTCCGTTGACTCGTTTGGAGCCGACTCTCCATCCCGTCTTAAGCTTACCTAACCTTTCCATAGAGGACACCAGAGAGATAATCTGTGGCTGAGATTAAGGGGGGGGGGGGGCTTTGTGGACATTAATACCTCCCAGAGCGCCCGGTAATGAAGCTCTGGCGGCCAGACAACCCACAGGGGGGGGAAGTCCCAGAGCCCATTTTTTAATTGAAAGCATCCTGCGTACTTAACAGCTTCCTGTTAATACTAATAGGGCTACATCAGAATGCATCATGGGTTTCTTTTGTTGCCGTTACTAAGCGCTATGGCAGTTTCAAACACAACAATGGCTCCCCATAACAACAAATCATTTCACGATCAATAACTAAACAATGACCAAAAAAACATGACTAGAAACACAATAACTAACATTCCAATGCTCCTGTGCATCCAAAATGGCGGTGGTCATTGCGATGTGACACTGCGTTGTCTTCCTATGGAGTGGCGGGCGGCCGGGCGGGCGTGCGCATGTGTTGACCGTGCAAAATGCACTTCCGTCCTCCGTCCCCCCGATGAAGAGAGCGATGAGTTTGTATCAGATAGGAAACGCACCCGTGACGCCCCGTGCTGAAAACGTTGACCCACATACTTCCTTGGAAGTATACCAAAGGAAACACTGTGGTTCTTTGTTCTGGCGCGACGCGGTACTGCTGTGATTCGCCCGTGAGAGACATAATGAGGGGAATATGGATACGGATTGATCAAACTCCAACCAGCTGGACGACATTAAGGGTTTGTTTGTTTGTTTTGCTTCACCTGTTTTACAGTTATATAAATATATATATAATATATGAACTAATAAATTGTCAACAGTCAACTAGAAATCATGAGTTGTTCTTTAATCATGACCACAAGAACCGTATTTTGTTGCAGTTGAATCAAAATGCCTTTTTTTTCTTTCAAGGTGGCCTTTCTTTCGAGTGACACTTTCAGTTCATGATGTCACTTTTCATCACGGTGCCTCTGCCTGTCAATCAACACAAACGGGAGGAGAGGGGTGAAATGCGGTGTAATAATTGGTTGGACTTCACACCTTCAGACCAAAGCAAACAACACATGCAACACCGATCGGCAGATCCATCACCCCCCCCCCCCCCAACAGGGACCATTGTGTTGCAGAAGATGGAATCTATTTTGAGCACTTGCCCCTTGGATGGTAACAGTTGACAACTAAGAACCCTAAACCTATCATATTTCAAGCTAACCCTTACCCTATCATATTGCAACCTAACCATTACCCTATCATATTGCAACCTAACCCTTACCCATCATATTTCAACCTAACCCTTACCCTATCATATTGTATGTTAATACAACCATAACCTTGTTTTACAATTTGCCACAATTCCATTGGATCAAATGTCTGAGGATGAAATCAAATTCCTCACCAAGTTTAGTTCTGCGTCAATTACCGGTATTACTTGGAAATACGCCATATTACGGTCCAAAAGATACGCTCTAAAATATGCCATTTCATGTGTTTAAAGTTCACCAAATGCTCTTGTTAGCTCTGGTGAAAACCTTGTCCTGTTAGCCAACAGAATGTAGCATTGGAAACTTTCAAAAGTAATTTAAAAAAGGTCATTAACGTAATAATAAACTGCCAAAAATACAAAAAAAACATCCACTGTGTGTGCATGCAAATAACCAAGTCTTCCTTTATGATTGGTTATAGAGCTTTCCTGCTTTTCTAGACAGTGAAGATAAAGCATGGCCATTCCTTCAGCGGCTTTCAACATAACCGGCCTCTGTGTTTGACAGCTTCGACACCTTTCAGTACGAAAAAAAACCATGACCTTCCCATGACCTCCCCTGCACCCTCTCTGTAGCATCAATGGGGCATTAAAAGGATGGAGGTGGTGCATTGTGCATAAAATGTCCCACAACCAAAATACACAAATTATTTTAACAGTTTTAGCAGCTCGCCCCCAAAAAAAGTCTGACCTTGACACACAAAAAGATAAGACGCTGATTGCATATTAGCATATTCCAAGGATTTCAATTATCGTACCAAACCTAGAGTCAGCCAGCCTCTACTACAAAAGCCTGTCCCATCCCAAACAGAGGTGTCATGATGCTCACCCTCATCCACCCCCCAAGCCCAGACCACCACCATCACCCAAAGCAATCTCGCCACACTTGGACAAAAACACACTTGGGTGGGGTCTCACAAGGACTTGCCTCTCGTCATCACCTGACAATATCGATTGGACGTCGATGGTGTCTCGGAATGACAGGAGGGCTTCATCATTGCCATTGCGGCTGTTTTTTGGCGGTCCAAGGCTGTCCGTGGTGATCATAGGTCTTGCAAGGAGGAGACCCTCACACGTTGTGTGACATCTTGAGAGCAGTCGATTGAGTGAGTATACAGGACTGGGATGGGATTAGTTTGGTTGGAACGATGGACGAGTTTGCGACAAAGATTTATTCGACACGTGATAGCAGGGTCTCTCTCGACCCCCTCGTCGGTTGAGAGGCATTTCAATTGCCATGTGAGTAGGTTCTGGGAACCATATTTACTTGGAACCATCATTTTGAATTGGAGAGCATGGATCCAGGCTCAAACAGTACCACCTCATTGGCCAAACTGCCGGCACAGGACATAAACACAAGCAGAGGTCTGTCTTTTCCGTCTATCCGTCCGTCGACTATTTAAGTTTTCTAAAAAAAAAAATTCACAAGAGGCCGTGGTTTACAGCCACAGCCTCAAGTGGCTTACTGCTTTTATTAAAACAGTTACCATAGACAACCTAGTTGATTTCACACAAAAAAAACACAGCAACATAAAATGCAATCATTTATTGAAAACAAATCATCATTCTTCTGCCAAGCAATATAGTTCCTCAGGAGAGCAAAATGTTTGACAAGCAACACAGGCTAGCAAAGAGACTTTAGCATTTAACATACAGGTGCATAAATACAAAAAATGAATTGTTATGCGGTCACAGGTGTGTGTTTATAGTAGAGTAGATAGTAGTATAATACAGTATTTTACAACGGCTTCAAGCCAATCTGAATCAAGGCCCGGAACTACCCATTTTATAACAGGCTAAAAAATGACCGCTACATGAATGCTGTAATTGAAAGAGGTTTCAAGGCCATGTATTAAATAGCCATCAATTTGAATACAATGAGAAATATTGATGATAACGAAGATGACTGAACATATTTTTTTGTTCTATATGAAACAGCTTGTTGCTTGTTGAGCAACAAGGTACGATAACCTTTGACACGTGAAAGTAATGTGTGTATCTACAGAATGCAATGGAATGCGAACTGAAAAGCAACAGACCACAGATTGACTAACGACATATCCTTACACACCCCTGAACACGTCGCTCATAATATTACAATACAGGCACCCAGAAATTCACAGACAGAGAACTATTTGCCAGAAGGTTATGAAAGTTTGCGTTTGTATTTATATCCATATTTATATCCATATACCAGCAAGTACTTTTCAATTTCTCCTCCCTCTCTCTCTCTCTCTCTCTCTCTCTCTCTCTCTCTCTCTCTCACTCTCTCTCTCCCTCTGTCACTCCTACAAATAAATTCTCAGGGCAAAGGGCATCCAGGGCTAGGGGCAGGGGCCTGGGGCAGGAAGCTGGGCATAATGGCTGCTCCTGGCTTCCTTAACAAGAGGAATGACATGCGGGGTGTGGGCTGGCCCAGCACAGAGAGGAAATAAAATGAAATGGTAGATTTAGAATCAGGCAGAAAAATGCCAACGGGTGAAAAAGTAATGCCTCTCATTTTCTTTTCCTTGGGGTGGGGGGTTGGGGGGTAGAGAGTACAAAAATATATTAAAAAATACAAAATATCACCACAATGGTTACCAAATTATCATTTATAATGTATCATTCTATGGCCCAGTTCTGGTAGCCAACTCACTCCTTTCTTGACTATTATCGTATTTATTTTCTACTGTCGATAATGTGTAGAATCATTTTTACAGTCATTTTCTGTCTGTCATAGACATATTTTTAAAATGCATTTTATTATTCTGCTACTGTCCTGTTACTTGCTGCTGTGGCACCCACATTTCCCGCCTGGGATCAACAAAGTTTTATCTTACCATAACAGCATCAAAGATCCCCATAACAGCATCAAATATCGCCAAAATAAATCATCACCATATTATCAGTACCAAATAACAGCAACAAACATCACCACCATAATCGTATCATATATCAGCACAACGGTATCAAATAACACAGAATAGCACCGTAACAGTACCAAATATGGCTATAATAAATCTGCCTGAGGCAGTGGGCATTAGACTGGATGTTGGGAGGTGTGTAGCGGCCGTACACAGAAGTACAAATGGAATTGTGTTGTTGTGCATTGCTGCACGCAAGTGCATAGATCGCCCTGTGGGTTTGAGATGTCCTACTTGCAGAGAGAGAGAGAGAGAGAGAGTGTGTGTGTGTGTGTGTGTGTGTGTGTGTGTGTGTGTGTGTGTGAGTGAATGAGTGGGAGAGATTGTGCGTGTCTGTATGTGTGTAAGGGAGAGAGAGTGTGCGTGTGAGAGGGGGAAAGTGAAAGTGAGAGTTTTCTGAATGGTGAAGAATTGAGCTTTAAACCCTTTTTACTTTCAGAAGGAGTGCAATGGTTAGCGATGGTTCCCCAACACGAGGACATTGGAGACAGAGTGACTCCGAAGAGACACCAGATAATTACGACCGGGAGTGGAGAAACGGGCCTAATGTGGTATACCATTATCAGTGAAATGATTCTCTGCTCTACCCTTCTTTATCCACCACATTTGGGGGGATGGAGTAGGCCTATGTTTTTTCTTGGGCACTCTAAGGGTGGCCTACAGGGACAAAACAAGGCTGGAAACTACCTGTGTGTTTGACTGGACTGTCTCTACAGCTGTGGAGCATTCCCTCCTAGTGGAGCAGGTGTTTAAAAGCATGTTTTTAGTGGTTGTTTTCATATAGCAACATGGCCCCGAAGAAGTCCCTCGGACGGTTTGCATCGAAGGCTGAAGCCTGAGTGAAATATGTGATCAATCAATGAATATGATCAAATAAATAAATTAATGATACAAAAATGATAAATACATCAAACACCATGCATAAATAATACATAAATAAATAAATGATACATCACAAATACATGAATAATGCATAATAACAGATAACACAAATACATATATAAATAAATACATAAATACATGAATAATACCACATAATAAACATCATGACTAATAACTAATTTCAACAAGGTTTCCTCCTTGATAAATAAGGGACTTTTTCCTTGCTCTTCAGGGCTAAAATGTGGCCTGGGAAGCCCTTTGCGACTGTCAATATGATTAAGGGCTATACAAATAAAATGGACTTGACCTGACCTAATTTACGAAATGAATACATAAACAAAATAACACGTCTAGCTCAACACGGTGCACAGGGTAATCAGATCGGGAGCATCGTTGCTCGTCCGAGGCACCGTACGTAAGAGACGACCGCCTGGGGAAAGCAGCGACGGCGCCATAGTAGCAGCGGATGGTGAAATGCAATTATGTGCAGTGTCTGCTAAACACCTGGCATGATAAACAGGGACAAGAGGGAGGGGAGGGGAGGGGGGGGCTTTTAATTGGGAAGGATTCCACAGTCAAGCGGCCCGCTGTCATAAGCGCGGGGAAGATCGCGGAAAATGTTCGCCTAGATTGCGACGCGGCGGATAATTCAGCGTAGCTGTCGGGACCACAACAAGGCGTGCTCTTATTTAGTTTTTTTCTCTCGCTCCTTGATCTATTTCTTCCCTTGTTCTTTTTCTTCTGGGCGGGCCAAAAAAATGGAGGTTTGTGTATTCCTATTGTTTGTTGTTTTGTCAGCGGGGGAATAAAACACTGGATGTGTGTGATTATTCTCCTTTTGCTTTCGGGATCCACTTTCAAGTGTGGCTCCGTTGCTCCCGAAGAGAAGAAAGTGATCCAGATATTAAACAATAGCTGTGTTGTTGGTGTGTGAAGATGTAGCTCGGAAATTGTAAAGCAATGTTAGCAAGTTATCCATATGATAACTTCATTAATTTAAGCCTCTTTTGAAAGAGAGGAGAGGAGATGTTTGTAAACGATACCAACACATATTGCATAATTCCACCTCAAATGATGCGTTAAAACGTCAACAAACACTTTTAGAATAATTTAATTCCTCCGTCCGTTAAAGGACAATTCCGGCGCAAAATGAGACCATATGATCATAACACATGTCCACCGAGTTGGGCCGTTCTCTGGGATCAGTTTTCATTCTCGTCGAATGGAACCAAAGTTCTTGAAAACCGCTAATTAGCTTATAACGCTAGCTGTGGGGGCAGACGTTCATGTAAAATAAATCGCAATGCTATACCGCTAACAAGGCTCACAATCGCTCCACATGAGGGTCCCTACATGTAAAACGAAGCATTGAGAACTTTGTAAGTGTTATTAAAACGAAAGTTTAGAAAGCCAGTGCCTTCACGGAAACAAGCGGGCGCCATCTTTGGAAAACAGACACGACCAGCCAAGCGACGAAAACCGTGCAGCGTAATGAGCCGGAAGAGGCGTACGCATGAGATGTCAATGAATCAGAAGGTGTGCAAAAAACCACTCCTCCTCTACAGGATCATGAAGAGGTGGTCGCCAGACTACATCTCATCTGTGATTTAGTCTGGGGTTAGCCAGGCTAGCTATTCCCGGCTGCGTTCGTCGCTCGACTGGGCGTGACTGTTTTCCAAAGATGGCACCTGCTTGTTTTTGTGAAGGCGCGCTAAATTTGGCATAACCTGTTCAGTGTTTTTGTTTTGTTAGTTCTCAATGAGCCACACCCTAACCACACGAGTTGTACACTGCCAAGGTTGGGAGTTCGATTCCCGCTGGGGCCCATGCCAAGAAATATATGCACTCATCCTTTTTTAACACACTTTGGATAAAAGTGTCAACCAAATGGCCTGTTTATTTCTTAGCTTTTATTCATGGTGTGTGGCATGTGTGTTAATGAAGTTGTGGGCGGTGTTGTTTAGATGCTGATGTTTCCAGAGGGAACCACCACCAATGGGACGGTGCTCATGAAGTTCAAACCTGGTACGTTTGTTGCTATTGGCTTATTGAATGCTCTTACTTTCTGTTTCTATTGGCTTATTCTTTTCTGTTTATTGTTTTTACATTTATTTTTTTAAATTGGAATTTGCTTTAAATAAAGTTCCACATTTTTGGAACATCCTCATTGTGTTTTCCTGTCGGGCCGCATGTTTGAGGCTAGGCCAGGAATGGCAGGCATGGCACGAGGAGAAGCGTGCGACCAGGAGAACAGCCCGGTGGGTGTGTGTCTCCTCCTCGCACCTTCCGTCTCTCCCAGTCTCTTATCTGGGTGTGTTTGTTTTCTCCTCCTTGTCGTCTCAGGTGCCTTTCTTGCTGGAGTCCCCGTCCAGCCGGTGCTCCTGTTCTACCCCAACGCGCTGGTGAGGTTGACACCGCACACCCCACCCCACCCCACCTCCTCCTCCCTCACCTCCAGCCACCTCCTTCTCCACCGCCACCTTCCTCACACAATATGGCCGACACACAAACCCCTTAGCAAGGATCCACTGACGAAATGACTTCACATTTGAATTTGTGTGAAGAGCAAACCAGAATCTGTTCGTCCAGCAAGTTTTACTCAAAAGCAACAATTCTCTACATTCAACAGTTAGGAGTTTGACATTATAGCGAGACTGTTTGTGCTCAAGGCGAGGTCTGTTTGTCCATCCAATCAGTGTGTGGGTGTGGGTGGCTGTGGGTGTGTGGGTTGTTGATGTTTATGGCCACACACACACCTGTTGTGTAGGATTTCCTGTTCGCTGTTTGATCAAGCTATCTCTGTGTTGTTGCTAGGATACAACGCGCTGGACTTACAAGGGGACCACATGGTGAGTCCTATGTCTTTCTTTTTGTCAATTTTATTTGATTGGCTGCGGTCTGGTTCTGTGTTGAGCGGTTGGTTAATTCAGTGTCTTCTTGTCGTCTTGCTGGTCAGGTTTGAAGCCCTGTGGCACACGACATCCCAGATCTACACCAAGGTCACAGTGGAGGTAGGACTACACACCATGAGATCTTTCACAGCACGAGATCTCACTCGGAACGAGATCTCGTGCACCACGAGATCTCGCACACCCCCAAGGAAAAAACGATTAACTCTATGACAAACAAATAGGCTTTCTGTTTGGAATGAAAGGTTGTATACAGACAACAAAATACATATACCTAATATAAGGGTTAACTGTTGAACAGAGCATGTTTTTTCATTCGGGGGCCGGATAGTGCAGAGGTTGGGGTGTTTGATTCCCAGCCGAAAGGTGCTGGATATGAACCCCAATGACCTGTAGGCGTCCTTGAGAAAGTTGTCTAAGCCCTTACCTGACACGCGTCTCACCAAATTGACTGTAAGTCACTCTGGATAAATCAATTGTGTTGTAAACCTGTTCCGCAAAACACAGTAGAAATGGCTCGCACTCCCACTCATCCAAACACCACAAGGTCACAGCAGTTACCGGCTTCTCAAACCAATCAGCTCACATTCCTATGAGCTGGTTGACATAACCTATTCAAAAGGACATGCTCATGTGAGGAGTCAGTCAGGGTGTATCGTAGAACAGTTCAGATCAGTTCAGTTGTATTGTTGAGTGGGCTGAGTGGGTCCTTTTGGTAATAAAATGTGTTACATTTTCAAGGCATTTTCGAACAAGGTACAATATTAAACAAAAAAAGCAGATTGTACGACATGTATGTGTAAAATGTGAACATGCAAGTAGTGGGTGTGTGGGTGGTGTGACTTTCTGGCCTCTCCCTGTGTTGTTGGTGACACACACTAGACACTTGGTGTCTCAGTGCTGGTCAATGCTATCTACCATTCCCCCCTTTGACACAAGTGTACTCATGGAAGTACGGATATCTGAACAGGGCCCTGGTTTATCCTGGGTGCCATGACTCCTCACGCACCCCAGGTGTGCAGCCCCACCCAGCCAGAGTCCACTCAGTCTGACTCAGGCCAGGTGAGGCTGTAAACCAGCTATCAACAGCACACCCTCCACACACACCCTAGCTGATTTCTTTTATTCTAACCTGGCCCTCACTTACCCACAAATAAAATGCATGCCAACATGTTTCAACACTTTTCCTCTCCGACTCCAACAACCTTTTCTCTAACTCCTTCAATGTTTCCAAATGAAAACTCCCCATTTCAGAGAAACACATTTTATGCCAGTATTTCAACCCCTCTCGTGCCTGTTAACCATGTTCTTCCAACATTACCTCAGGCCCCCACACTTCATCTTTCCCAATTTCTGTCACATTGCAGATCTGTACACACTATTAATTATTATTATTATTATTATTATTATTATTATTATTATGATTATGATTATTATTATTATTAGGCCTCTTTT
The DNA here is from genome assembly GCA_027122695.1 of Merluccius productus. Lineage (NCBI taxonomy): Eukaryota > Metazoa > Chordata > Actinopteri > Gadiformes > Merlucciidae > Merluccius > Merluccius productus. The sequence continues at coordinate 9,948 of JAOPJI010064179.1, forward strand.
TCCTAACTAGAGCGGAAATCACTATTCCTGCTTATTGCCTAATCACACTGATTATTATTCAGCCTCAATTATTCCTAACTAGAGTGGAAGCCATTCCTGCTTATTTTCTAATCACACCAAGTCCAACTCAGTTCAGGCCTACTAAGTCCCTGACAGACCAGGTCCAACCTGGATTTGACAATCTGACAGTACCTATCACTCAAAATCAGGAAAAATGCATCTGATTATGTTAGAAAAAGGTCCTTGAATTGTCTTATTCGATCAATATGTACACCCAAGGGGCCAGTGACCCAAGGGGCCAGTGACCCAAGGGGCCAGTGCCCCTTGACACTACAACTGTATGAGTTAGGACCTGGTTGACATAACCTATTCAAAAGGAAATGCCCATGTGAGGGATCAGTCGGTGTGTATAGTAGAACAGTTGAGGTCGTCTTGTTCTGGTATTGTACACATGACTTACAGATACAGCAGAACAACATTTGACAACAGGGAGCACTGGACAATCCCTCCCATGGGGTACATCAGATATCTCAACCCATTGTGTTAGCTGTCAGCTGATTAGGGGGCACGTGACTAGTGTGTCCTGCCAGAACTAGCTCCGCCCATCAACTGTCCCGTCCACATGCCTATACGATTTTGGAAGAAGATTAAAGAAAAGGTCGATGTAATTTCATCCACTGACTTTCGGAACTTGCCGACCGCACGGACTGAAACGATGATGTACCTTTTTTTTAAATTCACCGCACACGTAGACCACTTTGTCCAACCGCTGATGTCTGGATTACGCGTCCAATATACGCCAGTGATTCAAAAATATAAAACAGCATTTTCTGATTTGTTCCCTTTGAAGATGGTTTTTGGTGATGGGTGAACAGGAAAATGTAGAGGAAAAAGGGGCGCGTGCGTGTGTGTGTGTTTATCGGACATAGTCTGACCGCGTCTTGTTGCGTTCCAGTACCTGCCGGTGTACACCCCCTCCCAGGAGGAGAAGGACGACCCCAACCTCTACGCCGACAACGTCCAGAAACTCATGGCCAGGTAAGCCACGCCTCCTTGGAAGTGCACGGTTGAGTGTCGAGTTGTTTGGATGAGCGGTTCTCAAGAAAGCTCCAAGCAGCAAATACCGGAGGCCGAGCAGTCGGCCTTTTCCGTGACTTAACCCCCCCCCCCGCCCTCCTCTCCCCCCTGCAGGTCTCTGGGGCTCCCGGCTACTGACTACGTGATGGAGGGCAGGGTGCCCGTCAGGAAGCTGGGGGGTCTCTCCCTTCCAGTGGAGCCCCCCGCCAAGGCTGCCCTTGCCCTGCTCAGACGGGACGGGTAAGTGGGCCGGGTGTGTTGTAGGTGTGGCTTAAGGCAAAATGTCCAAAAAAATGAACCTGTGTAGCTACATGCACTCACCGTATTTTTGTATGATGCTTTGGATAAAAGTGTCCACCAAATGGCATATGTTAGGAGTTGTATCTGGTACATCAATATGAACTTGGTATTATTCTTTATTATATTTGTGTGTTGGTAACTGTCCCTTCCTCATAAACTGTACAAACAAGTAATCTCTTGTGTAGGCCTTGTGCCTGCTTGACCTGG
>JAOPJI010064219.1:0-11520 GCA_027122695.1 Merluccius productus
TGTGTGTGTGTGTGTGTGTGTGTGTGTGTGTGTGTGTGTGTGTGTGTGTGTGTGTGTGTGTGTTCTGCGTGTTCTGCCCTGCACCGTTGCCCCCTGGGGGGAATGGCAGGGTAGTGCGCCGCGCGTGGCTCTGATGAGATGGCCCCTGACAAGCTGTGAACACACACATTGCCCCTGGAAACACAGCGAGCCAGGGGAGAGATGAGGAAGGGGAACCAGAGAGATGAGAGGGGCAGTGGGGACCAATCGAAAGAATAGTCATAGAGGGAGAGATGAGGGGTGAGAGGGAGGCGATACAGAGAGAAAAGGAAGAGAGGAAGTGGTACGCAAGGGAGAAGGAGGAAAGTGAGAGATGAAAGAGGGATGGAGCAGTAAGGGGAATGACTAGCACTTTGTAACCTGTATTCAAAGGTGATATATCATCCACAGTATTATTATTACTACTATTATTGTTATTATCAAGAGCACGCAAAGAGGGCAGGAGAGGGTGGGATCACGATAGGAATGGGCCTGCGAGAAAGCAGAGAGCGGGAGAGAAAGAGAGCGAGGCTGTTTGCAACCTATAGGGCGATTCTACTGTGTGTTTAATGAGGGCGGCCATAATTAGGCCAAGGTGAGCCCTCCATTCAGCAAGCAGAAAAACAAAAACCCCTCTAACCCATTGTTCTGAACCGTGTGCCGTGGATCCAGCCTGGATCCCCGGCTGGCTTAATGGATGAGTGGATGTGCGTTCATTATGGTCAGTGAGCCACAGAACACACACACACATTCATGAACCACACACATGTTGATATGCTCTCAGCAGATGGACCAACTGTTCTGTTCAGGGTAACGCAGAGTATGAAGACATCCATGGCTTTCTGCACGAGTTTGAAAGGGGCTGGTTTAAGGTTTGCATTGAAATGCACAAATATGACATGATCAAAAAAAGCAACATATTCATAATATAGTCATATCTGTGCAGATGTTACATTGCTGTTGACAAAATCTGACATTCAACATATGGTAGGCAAAAACAATTGCAATCAATAACATGAAGTGTACATACAACAACCACAACAAAAATATTTTTTCTCCTTGTTTTTAGAAACTAGTGCAGTGCCCGTTCAAGATGTTCCTGTAAAAAAACAATGCCTAAAAATAATGTGTGCCTTCCTCCTGTGTTTCAGTACACCATGCTGTCGGGCCAGGTGCCCTTCCAGTGCCAAGAGAAGAGCCTGACTCACACCAGCGCCGAGGAGATCATGAAGAAGATCAAACAGGGGGACTTCTCCTTTGAGGGGGAGGCCTGGAGGAGCGTCTCCCAACAGGCCAAAGACCTCATCCAGGGTGAGACCAGCTCCCTTAGTGGAGACCAGAAGCCTGTTCGTTCGAACACAATCAATCGATCTTTGTCAGTAGTTTGGTGATTGATGTTTGTGTCGTACTTTTCTTTCTCAGTTTTCTTTCGTCCATTGTCCATTTGTTTCCTTTGTTACAATATTCGGATCCACGGTCCACTTCAATCTTCGGCCTCCACCTCTTCAGGCGTCACAGCTTTCCGTCATATCGACGTTGTTTAGGTTCGCAGACGGAGGTCTGAGAACCTAAAACCTTAAGCCGATGGATGGGAACATTTTGGTGACCTGATTTTTAGGGATGTTTTGGTGCGTCAGCTTCCCCACACAAATCATTTGAACGCAATCATGTCCCAATCGACATCTGCTACAATATCAGTGTCTCAGTGAGTTAAGTTATTATTTGTGGTTTAGATAGATATCATAAAATATCTAGCTTATTAATCAGCTATCTCTCGCAACCGTCATATGTATGTCAGGCGACCACAAGAACTTCGGGGAAGTTTAATTTTGTGCTTGGTTAAGAGATGAAGTTTCCTTTTGCTTGGATAACGATCACAAAGTGGTTGGTTTTGTCACGTATAACCACTTGCCTCATGTCGGTTTAACACTTTTGACACAGGAATTCAGATATTTCTATTGCTGGAATATGGAGCCCAGAGGCGGCTTGTGACAGGATGTGTGTGCACGTGTGCGTGCACTTTAGCCGCTGCAACCTGCATAGTGAACATGCATAGCGTGTTTGCTATGCAGGTTGCATGTTATCATGTTAACAAACCACAAGATAACTCCTCATTTCAAATAAATGGGTCAGCCGTTCCTCATCCATGACACCGCGTCATACAGCGGTTTCTACAGCGAGCGACAGAAGGTAAATGCTAAGTAAAGAAACAAAAAAGTTCAGCTCAAAATGGCGCACAGCATTGTGGCACTCAGGACCAGTTAGGACATTCCAATAAAAAAGAAAGCAATCAAACTGATTTTGTCGCTGGCGCTCGCTCACGTCGTATTCAGTTAAGGCCCTGACACACCGTTGGTGCAGGACTAGTCGGCTGAACGACTGTGTCAAGAGGGCACGCACAAAAAGATTGTCTCATTTTTCAATTTCATCTCATCTGTTAATTCATAATTTTCACAACGACATGGCCATCTGTAGCTATATTACGAAACCGTGTGAGAGTGATGTGAAAATGGTAGGCAAATGCTGCTTTGTTTCATGTTTGTATATAGCCGCAGTCCTAGGTCTTCCGGTGTACCTTTTTTGAATGATGAATACACACTCTTGTTGTTTCCTCTCACGCAGGCGCATAACGTATGTGCTGGTCGGCCGTTGGTTGTAATCTTTGCAATGTGTTCAACTGCAACTATTTAGCCAAGACACAGGCGATGCAAGGTGATGCAACAGTCGGCCTGGTTTGGTGTGTCAGGGCCTTTAGGGAACGCTGTAAGGCTAAATGCGTGCGTGTGGTCGTCCCACAGAGCTCCTGACCGTGGACCCCAACAAGAGGATCAAGATGTGTGGGCTGCGCTACAACGCCTGGCTCCAGGACGACAGCCAGCTGTCCTCCAACCCCCTGATGACCCCCGACATCCTGGGCTCCTCCACCGCCTCCGTTCACACCTACGTAAAGGCCACCTTCAACGTAAGTTAAAAGATACAATGAATCTGGGAGAGAATGGGTGGGGGAGGGAAAGGGGGATTTAAAACGGTGAAATTATTGTACGGACATTAGACTCAGACAGACAGCGAAGGTCAAACTATTTTTCCCCTGCATAAAATGATATATCTCACAATGAATACAGTGTTTTAACTGTTACGATTTATGTAATATGATGATGGGGGTGCATTTAAAAGCTCAAATACTTCTTAAGGTCACTACATACTAACCGGCTGGTGCAGCATACACTTATAAAACACTATAAAACAAAATATCAATACTATGAACGAGCAATACCTACATTTCAGAGAGGCTCTCTCGATGTTAATGGTTGACGATTCAAACAAAGACAATTCCAAAAAAAACAGTCGACAAACATGAAGGTTTTCAAAACTCAAGCCCTTTTTTTTAAGTCAAAGGACCTCAGTGTTGATGTAAAGAGAACAGGGGCTTCGGTTTGAATCTGCTTGGCTATCACCCCCCCGCCACCCCCTGCCCCCTGCTGCTTTGCCTATTACAGGTAAACGACAATCAGTGAAAGATTCTCAGTCGAGCTCGTGAAGATGGTTGAATGCTTCGCCTATTCCAAATGGGTGACTGGAAAAGAGGTCAATATTTCACTGGAAAAGAGGTCATATTTGTGGGGATTATGGAAAAGAAATGCAGCAACCAGAGCTTCCTAAACCCAAGTGCTGGCCTTGTCGGAAAACAACCAATGCTTCCCGAGAGGATCCCTGAAGGAATAGCCAAAAATAAGCTAGCCTGATGTTAGTTAGCCATTAGCTATCCTAATATTTAGCTAGCCTAAATTTAGCTAACCGGATGTTTAACTAGCCTAAATTTAGCTAGCCCGATGTCCTGATTTGAGGTAAATCTGCGTGACTGTCTCCCCACCCCCTGCCAGGCATTCAACAAATGCAAGCGGGAGGGCTTCCGGCTGCAGACAGTGGACAAGGCGCCACTCGCCAAACGGCGCAAGATGAAGAAGTCCAGCACCAGCACGGAGACACGCAGCAGCTCCAGCGAGAGCACCCACTCCTCGTCCTCCAGCTCACAGTCCCAGGAGAAGAGTCACACCGAGGGGGATCCCTCCACCAGCTCCTCCACCGGCTCCTCCACCTCCACCGCTGCCGCCACACCCCAGACTGCCACCACCCCGCCTCTCAACACCCCCGTGAACACACCGCTAGTACTGGGGACGGACTCGCAGGAGAAGCCTCACCTGCCACCGCCTCCAGCCTTCCACTTCTCCGAGGCCCAGTGAGAGAGAGGGAGAGAGATCCAGCAAGGGTGGGAGTAAGTAGGAGCGAGCGAGAGAGAACTAGTGTGTCGTAACTGAAGGGTTGAAAATGGATTTGAACCCAGAAACGTCCTTCCCTTTCTTACCGCCGCCTGCTGACAGGCTGATGCATGGACACACCGCATGAACTCCCATGCATGCGGCAGCCGCAGCCCGACTGCCGCATCCGCAGTCAGAACGGCATCACTAGCAATAGTCTCTATGTTACTTACTGACTGTAAACACGCAGACCCCCTTCTGATTAGTTGAGTGGAAAAGGAATGGTGATGATTGGTCGAAGGGATCAGGAAGCAGTATCCTGATTTGGTTGGATGAATCAGGAAGCAGTATTCTGATTGGTCGCGTGAATCAGGAAGTGGTATTCTGATTGGTCAGGTGTATCAGGAAGCTTTGTCCATCTATAGAAGAGGATGGAAAGCTGCAGTGGTTTCAACGGACATTGGCGACAGGCGTTTTGAAAAAACAAACATGTTGCAGGATATCAAGGGTCCACTTTGCTTTAGTAAGAAGTCTCTGCCAAGTGACGCAGGGTATTTATATGTGAATTTGTAGACTGAGATATTATTTATTATTAGCTATAGTTAACTTATTCATGGATCTTTTTTTATGTTTCTTTTATTTTGATCTTCATATGTGTATGTTGAGGAAATTTCCCTGCAAACTGTATAATTCTGGTCAGAATATCGAAACTTCCCATCTCTTGCCAAAATGGTGGTTCATTTTGACCGTGGCTTGGCCTACAGGTAAAGAACAATCAGTGAAAGACTCTGTCAAGCTTGTGAAAATGGTCAAAAAATTACATATTTGTGAGGATTGTGAAAGGAATTGCAGCAACCAGAGCTTCCTGAACCCAAGTCGGAAAACAACCAATGCTTCCCGAAAGGATAATCCCCTGAGGGAATAGCTAAATTTAGCTAGCCTTTAGCTATCATAACATTATCTAGCCTACATTTAGCTAAGCTAATGTTTAGCAAGCCTAAATTTAGCTAGCCTGATTTGATTTTGTTGTCTTTATGCATGTCTGTTTGTTAGCCTACGTAGCTAGCACTAGCGTGGCAACCATATCGATTCATCTGATCTCCAAAACCAGTAGCAAAAAAACTGTTTAAGTAGTAGACTACGCTGTGTCGTGTGTAGAGGACTGTCCGTTTCCTACTATGAATATTCATCCTGCCATGACTAGAAGACCTGTGATTGGTCAGGATTTTCTATTGGACATTTTTATTGTGAGGTGTGGGGACCCGCCAGACTGAAGTTCAGCGAAAAAAACACAAAAACTAATTTTTCATGTGTTTAAGAAAATCCAAGGGACGGGATGAATGGCAAAAAATTATAATACACATATTTATGGAGAAATAATATATATACATACATTAGGAAATCCTTAGAATTAAGCCTATTATAGGCGAAGGATGGTGGTGTGTAAGAATATTTTGTATTAATATATATATATATCGTCACAACTCTACAACATCATGAGTGTCAAATTGAAGCAAATATAAGGAATCCAATTGCCCAAATCCAGACTACCCAGTATATCACTGCCTGAAGTCACTATCACTACTATTCGCCATGACGCCACGTTTGTCTCTAGTGCTGCCAGACAGACGTGGTGGAATTATCGCAACGTGACTCCATTAATGTATTCACATATGTTGTATACATGTAGTAACATGTCCACTGTTTTGGTTTTTCTAACTGAACTGTTTTTTTTACTTTCCTCATGATGAATAGCTTTAGCTCCGGGATCCCGGAGGTGTGCGCTTTCAGGTGCAGAGCATCACAACACCTGATCTTAATAAGAGGGGAAACATTAACCTGGACGCTAAAGGCCTGTTTCTGCCTGGTTCCGTTACATTGTTTGTTCGGTGTTGGGTTTGGAGGTTTTTGCATCATGCCAGTTCGTTTCCACAATCCAAAAAAAAGAAATGTTGAGTTTTGTGTTTCTTCGCCTGCGTTTACCAGGTGTGTGATCGTACGAGCGTCGTTTTCTTGAATCTTAAGCTCCCTATCGGAACACAGACCCTTTACTTCGAATTACTGTTGGCATTGAAACGCACTCCTTCACCTACTTCCATTTCGATGCACTCAACACCTGAGGAAACCAAAGCGTAGAAGAAGAAACTCCCACGGTAGCTTCGTGAAGCTGCATGAGAGGTTTCCTTGCATGCGAATATGCAAATACTTTTTGTGGTTTTCTTTCTCTCTTCTTATCCAACTCGTGAAATACGTTGATGTTTTGCACTTGTGTAGAAGCAGTGGGTTCATAGAAGCAGTTGTGTTTCTTTACTTGCGTGAGCTAAAGTATTCCTCATCACTGAGGTCCATGTTAGTAATATGTGTTCGTTGACGCTAAACTAGGCTAACTATGCATTTCTTTACCCTGTTCCTATTCCTCTTATTGTTGCAAAAAAAAAAAGAAAACGCAGCCAACAAAGATGTCTTGAGTGTTGAATCTTAGATGGCGTAAAATACTGCACACAGTAGACGAAGTATTTCCTAATGTGCCCTAGAAATACCCCCCACACAATCCAATACAACACGGGAAGCCATGTGTTTAAATACAGAATCTGGAAAGCTCTGAGCTAAATGAGACGAAAAGGCTGTCCTGGAAACTTGGTGTGTGTGTGTGTGTGTGCATGAGCTCCCAGTCGCGGTCTCGTTAGGACCTCTTCTGCTTTGTGTTTGGGTTTATTAATAGCTGGAGAGGCAGGAAGGGGAGGCAGAGTGGCCTATATTGAGCTCCTCCTCTCGGGAGACTCTCCTTCTGGTAGCCCCGCTCCACTCCCTCCGCCGCCCTCCGCAAGAAACAAGGATGGGACATGATATTGTGGAGCGATACCGGGCTCGCTGTGCAGGATGTGTGTCCTGTGTGACTGAAGATGGAGATCCTCAACTGACCCCTTCCCCCCCCTCCCCCACATGTTGTACTCATCTTCATCTAAACATGTAGAGTTTCTCACCTGCGATCTTTGTCAGTTCCAGTTAATGGACTTAGTCTTTGTTCTTGGTGGTCGATTGTTCATCAGCAGTCGTGTTTTACAGTTAAAATACTTTCTGGGAGGGACGCCTGTTATTGGGCTGCATTGCTGTGTTTTGACGAGGCACACCGGTAAAGTCGTGGGTGCCACAGGGATTACATAACATCTAACTCTCGACTAATGGACCACCACCTACGTACCTACCTACCTGCCTACATACCTACTGCTGGAAGGTCGACGAGGAGGAGGATTTTAGGGATAACTAGTTTCACTCCAGGTGCTAAAATATGCAATTGATGCCGGAGAATATTCCCCATTATATGGATCCATGTGGACTTATGTCCCTCGTCGGGCGTTTATGTTTAAATGTTCCTGAACTTCGGACCTACGTCTTTACTAATGAGTGTAGGTCCTATATTACATTTGGCACTCTCTCTTGTTGTCTTTCTCCGGTGATGGCTCCCTCTGAATCCTATCGACAGCGATAATATCCCCTGCATCCCCTTTTGTTTGTTTTTTAGCTTTGCTTCCGTTTGACACAGATGTGGTCTTTTAGTCTGGTGGCTAATGCTAGGCTTCTGCTAATTAAAACTGTTAACTGTTGGGGTCACTAATTAATCGATCTCGCCATATTGCCGCGTCGCATGGTTCCATTCATTCATTGTTTTTTGTTCTCGTTTTTTTTCCCTCCCATGCGTCATAAATTGCCAAAGTGCATTTTGGACGATTGTAGCATCGAATCCCTCGTCAAATAGTTTTTGTTTTGTTCCGTTTTTTTTACACGGTTTTATAAACATGCAATCAAGACTAAGGGCACAATTTTGCACTTTTATGTTTCATGTTACTGTTATCATCATGTGCCATTGTTTTCTTTTTCGTTTGACTAAATACCACCGATTCTTTTTTTACATTTGGGGTTGTGTCATTAGTTTTTTCTTCTGACGTTACATTGCAACCTCGATGACCAAGAATACTTTTACTCACAGCAAGCAGCACACGTGCGATTTTAGGCCACTGTGATCATCATTATTAATCAATAATTTCTGTAGAAAAAAGGGATTTTATATCAGTTATCCATTTTTTTATCAGTCCTGCTTCACCTTAATAGCATCTGAAAGTGGCGGTTTTGCACGCCTATAGAAAATGTGTTTGTGTTGTAACTGTTAACATTGGGGACAATGTATTTAACCAACATGCCCACACTTTGTTGGGCCTGGACTGATGCATGTATTCTGACTTCATATCGTTTCAGACGCCAAAGCTTCAATGCTATAAAGTATTACTTGTCCAATATATTGTTTGTCACTGAAATGTGGTATGAAAGGTTTTAAATACAGTATTGTAACAAGGACGTTACTTATATCAGCCAGGAGAGGGCGGTGTTTCATTAGAATTGATAGGCTCTCTGGTTTAGCGCCTTTGCTCCTTGATTTTCCTTCATACTTGAGATAAATAAAAGGATAAAATGGCGTAAAAAGTTAAAGGTTCACACTGGAGCGATCCTTGTTTGCTGATAAATGTATATTTGGATTCGAATTAAGATGTATTTGTCTTCAGTTGGTCTGACGAAGTGAAATGTAAATACTGTAATAATGTCTATTCATCTTGCTGTTTTTACTTTCTTTTTTATGACTGAAAAAAAACAACCCTGACTTGAAGGCTTGGCATTGGGGCACCGTTCACTATGGAAAAGTTTATTTTAAAGATAAGAGTCAAAAGTTGAATCTATATTTGTTCATTGTGGGTTTGTTTTATATGTCCAAGTTATATGGCACAAAAACTAGGTGGGTGTTTGGGGAAAGTTGTAGTAAAGAGTTGAATCAACTCGGTTATGGGATGGATAGATTTGACATTTGAGCATTGTTGTGATTAAAGGTTCTCTATGTGTTCAGTGTTCAATATAGGCTTATATTGGTGAAGAAACGTTTATTTGATATTTTAAGAGGAGGTTAAGGGCTTTAAGGTTTTTGAATTCTTTATAGAAAAAGTATGTTTGTCACACGTCTGAATAAAGTTTTTAAGTTCATTAACAATAACTGAATTCCCTTTTGTATGTCCTTCAACAATGTACATTTACTGTGCACACTGGCAGACCGTTTTTTGTTTTTTTTCTTGTGTGCAAAGCTGCATTGCCGGGTGTCGCCAGTAGAGGGCGCTGTGTGTCTGTTTTTTTGTCTCGGTGAAGCTACCCGCCCCCCCCCCCCCCCCTCAGAGATGCATGTGTGAGCACTTCCACTAGTTTAAGTCAGATGTGTATCAGCGAGAGAAAAAAATACATACAATAAAGAATTAACTTAATTTTGATAACTTATTTTGTGAAGTGTTATGTTTGTTCCCCCTCACGCTAAGAAATCTTTTGAAACATGACCAGCAACATCTAACAGCATACATCAAATATATAACATACAAAGACATAAGGCATACATTTACAATAGAAAACATAAAGTCAGGGCATTGGATGTAGTCACCCTAACAACTGGATGTGGGCTGTTTTAAAAAAACGATTTGCTTATATAACAAACAGACAGTCGTCCATCTTATGGTACAAGCATTACTAAAGTTAAAGGAAATTATTGAAATAAAGACTTATTGGTCTCTTTACTATTTGTGTTGCGCTTATCCATATCCATCACTCCGAAATGACCCTTTCAGCAAATGTAACGCGCTGTTACATGTCTGAATATTGTATTATTGTATTGTGTGTATATTACGTGTGTGTGTATGTTCAGGGTGTCTTTACTTGGCAGCGGTCTGGGGGATTGCATTAAGACGCCGGGTCCGTTACTGAACAATGCGTTTTCCAATCCAAGATCCATTCAGAGTGCCTTCTGCGTAAAACAGACTCCATTTTGGAGATGTGCTGAAAGAGGCCATCGCTCAACAGCACACCGGATGACGGGGAGGGGGGGGTGGTGGTGGTGGTGGTGTGGGAGGCCATTTTAGCGTCCCTAAAAGCCCTGCTTGCACCTAAAGTTGGGGCCTGTGTGAGATTCTGCCAATATAATAATGGTGAACTTATCTAAGTGCAAGGGAAACTTCTTTTTCAATGAGTTCATGTGCCTGCATATCCTGCATTAAGGGACAATGCAGGATATGCAGGCATATTTTGCTACCGAAAAACACCAACATGAGCTGTGTTCATTTTAGTCAGTAGGGGTGAGCCATTTCCTGACCGTGTTTTTAAGTAAGTGTATAAAATTAATTGCAGATAAATATTTGCATTGTCCCATAAGGACTCCTAGTTTACCTTTAAAAAAACAACAACATCCACCTCACCCATATTATTACATAACATATATAACAGTCAGAAATGAACATTACTCAAATCAATGTTAAATAACACATCTTTTTAAACGGTGTGCGTAACATGGAGGTTGTGTTCACGATGGTAATGTGAGGCAAGCGGAGTGCAGGAATGGGTGCGTGTGATTGGTTCTGCTGGTTGTCACGGCAAAGGGGGGGGGGGGGGGCGGGGGCTCACAGGTCAGGGCTGCAGCCTGAGAGATGAATAATAAAGTGGCAGGACATGATGGAGGAGTTCACACTCTGAGCTGCACTGTGTGTGTGTCCATGTGCGTGTGCGTGTGTGTGTGTGTGTGTGTCCGTCCCTGTGTGTGTGTGTGTGTGTGTGTACACTTGTGTGTGCGTGGGTGCGCGTCATACGCTTGTGATTGTAGTTAATGATAAATGCAGAGTGTGTGCTAGTCATGCATGTGTCGTTTTTTACACACACATCACACATCACACACACACGCATCACACGATTCGTGCGCGCCCTACCTCAAAGGGGATGCTTCGCATTTTGGGAGGCGGGGCTTCGGGTCAGGGCATCGCTGTACCCTAGCTTCCCGCAGACTGGAAGACCTCCCCCCCCCCCCCCCCCCATCCAGCCCAGCCCATGCACACTACACACTACACACTACAGCCCCTTACTGCCTTTATTCAGCCACTAGGACCCCCCTGTACCCCACACACACACACACACACACACCCCTCCCCTACCTCCGTCCCAGGCCTTGGACAGTTCCCAAAGCGATCGGCATTCCTGGGGGCCACCAGTGGAGCCGCTTTAGAGGGTGGGGGGGCGGGAGTGGGGGTGTCGGCTCCTGGGTGGCCCCTTGTGCTGCCAGCACCGGGGGGAGGAAACAATGTCTTATTAATTGACTGGGCGTCTTGGGCAAAGTGCTGGAATTCTCAAAAAAAAAAAGGGGGAGGTAGGGAGGGGAGAGGAGAGCGGGGGGTGG
>JAOPJI010064285.1:0-11509 GCA_027122695.1 Merluccius productus
ACACACACACACACACACACACACACACACACACACACACACACACACACACACACACACACACACACACACCACAAGACAATTGATCACACACACCAACCAACCCCACCACAATTGATGCCCCCCCCCCCCCCACACACACACACACACACATAGGCTACCCGCACACCATCACCTTGGACCTCCATGGTATTGTCATGGTAAGGCCTGGTATGCAGAACAATGGCGGACGGCCTCCATTCAGGGGCCCCACACGCAGCAGGCGACATGAGGGATGCAGGGGGAGCAGCAGCAGCACACGTTCCTACTTGTGCTGCACGCTTGAGATGGACGTGTGTTGTGCAACGACATCCAGACGTACACGGGTTTAATCACCATTGTTGCATCCATCTCTCCCCAGTACATGGCCCACAGGCTAGGGTAGCTAGCACGTCTGATTGGGGGGGGGGGGGCTTAACAGAAACGGCGGACATATTTTCTCAATTTTGGTTTCCACAGTCGACTGTTATGGTGGTTTAATGGGCATATTGCTCGCATATGTTGATGCGCATGGAAAATACGCGCGCATGTGAACGCTGCGTCGGGCCAAGAAGGGAATTGTTCAGCCATTTGAATGGCTGTTTAATTTGTCTGGTCTGCAGCTGTTTGATTTCAGAGCTGCAAGCTGTTTCTTTCTACTCCTTCGCCCTCTTCCTTCCTCGGTTCCCTCCTTCCTTCCCTTCTCACTCCTCCTTTTTCCTCTCTGCCCTTACCTATGCCCTAGGCCCGACTATCCTCCACCCTTCCTCCTGGCCTAAATGTTCCCCACCCTTTTTTCCCCAAGTTTCTGGTTTTGGTTAACCCGTTGCCCATTTCACATCGAGCCTCGTCTTACCCCTCCCACCAGCTGTTTAGGACAACGTGCCTCCATCCTCCAATGTGACAATATGGGTTTAGCTTTAAGCATTAACCAATCACTGCACAGAAGGAAATACTTCACAAACCGTCAATGCGAATTGGCAATGACGACTAAACGCTTATTCAGTGTTTAAGGTTTAATCACATTACAGTAATTTAGTAAAGACCCAAGACACTGCAACATTAAACTGTGCTGATGTAATCACATCACTAGATGTCTCCAAGTGTGTGTGTGTGTGTGTGTGTGTGTTGTCACGTTTTAGCTGCAGACTACAGTGAGTTTAATCTCAGCCCAGACCATCCTGACATGGCTGCATGGCTGACAAAGCTTCAGGAGGAAATTGGAATTAGTAAAGGAGAGAGACGCCCCCAACCCCCCCCCTTGATGCACACGCCACAATACTAACCGAATTGTTTTCCTACATTGTTCCTATATCAGCGCCACCAGCCACCTGCCACCTGCCACCATCACTTAGCCTTGAGATGCAAAGAGAAGGAAAAAAACCACATGAATCAAGAGAGGTATTGTCCTAAATGCGTATATATCAGCGTTCATCTCTGCAGCGACGAATAAGGAGAGAGGGCTCTTGATCTGAGAGATGGAGGTGGTGAAAAGGAGTGGGAGATAACATGGTGCCGGTCGCTGGATGTCTGCTATGATGAATGGGCATATGGTTAGCTTAATTGAAGCCTTGGCATTCTGTATTTAGCCGGAGCCCTGAGGAATACATCACAGTGAATACAGCGCTGGGTTTCTTTCTGACAATGTTCTGGCACCGCTGTCTCTCTCTTCCCAATCCTCTCCCTCCCTCTTTCTCTCCCTCCCTCCCCCCACCTACTGTTTGTCTGTTTGTTCTGTCCCACATGGGTTTGATTTGCTGCTCATAAGTATATTTATTTGCTTTCTCAGCAAGCCGTCGGCAACGTTCTGTAACCCCACACCCACCCAACAATGTGCTGGATTCCTAACGGTTTGCTGCATGCAAATTTTGACAGTTGAACGGCACAAAAAGTAACATGAGACCGAAAATGTAGAGGTTACTGTCTGCTTGTGTTGCTAACTGCACCTTGGGCAGTCCCTTACTGCCCAGCATGGTGGTTGAAAGTGGTCACTATGTCCAAGCGCGTTTTTGCCAACGGTTTTGCGAATTTCACAGTTGGCAAGATTCGAGCTCTTTGCGT
Source organism: Merluccius productus (assembly GCA_027122695.1). Taxonomy (NCBI): domain Eukaryota; kingdom Metazoa; phylum Chordata; class Actinopteri; order Gadiformes; family Merlucciidae; genus Merluccius; species Merluccius productus. The sequence goes on from JAOPJI010064285.1 coordinate 2,080, forward strand.
CATAAACACAAAGAAGGTATCCGGTTCTAGGTTCAGGCGCTGTCTGGCGAGAGGACCTAGGTCTAGGAGGGTGGGGGTGGGGGAATTCAGCTGTTGGACTCGGTTTGTTCCCACTGTTATCCTTGGGGCTTTGTGAAGTTCATGTTTGCCGTATCCTGGTCGGGCCTGTTCCACATCGAAGGAGACGTAGGGAGAAAACGCATTTCCCTGGTTTCTCGGAGTGCAAACCCTGCATGCCCAGTACCCCGGGCTAGCTGAAATAGTTTGCCTACGTTTTTTTTAAATATTCTGACCGAATGGCAGTGCCTGTTGCATTGTCTCATGATGCATTGCAACAGCTGAACCCCCCCTCCTCCCCACCTCCCCAGTCCAGATGTGAAAAGGAGGCATTTCCGTTGTCGTCCGGGGGGTGAAAAACGAAGCTTGCAGCACTCACACGCGCACGTCATGCCTCAGGAATATATCCTCGCAGTCGCGTTTGTCCTCTTTTTTTTTTTTTTTAGACTTCCTGATGCAGAACCGCATGCAGGCTCATGATCCCATCGGGCGCTACAGGGACCACATTACCCTGGAGGCAGCTTACTGACCCCTCAATGGACCAAGGGATCCAATTTTACGTCAATCGACTCCCAGCTCAATGGGCTTTTAAGTGGTCAGCCATGCCCCCTCCTCCTCCTCTTGGTCATAATTTCTAACTGCCAGCGACCACTCAGTGTGCCGTCTCTTGTCAGTCCTAATGGACGAGACGCCACACTGTATATAGGTTTCCGGTTTGCTGCTGGTGTGAGTCCACTTAGTAGCGCTGCCTGTGACCAGGCTTAGTGACTTGAGTCATCGCCGGCAGCTGGAACTTTTCCGGAAGAATGATTGAAGCATATGTTTAAGTGTGTGTGTGTGTGTGTTGGAGAGTGACACCACTTGTGTCCCTCTTTATTTATGATAATCCCGACTTGTAGGGATGCTTGAGGACGAGGCTTATTCTTGCATATCTTTCCGGCAATGAAATGCATTATATTCTCCTCCGCCCCCCCATCCTTTGCCAAGTAACCAAACTGTAATTAGAGATAAAAGAGTTGATTTTGAAGCATTGGTGGTCAGACGCCTCCGGGCAAGAAGAGCCCACCGCCGCTCCTTTTATTCTGTGCTTGGCTTGGACCCCAGCCCGGCACCCTCACTGTCTGCCGCCCGCCGGCAGGAAATGAGACACACGCACCCACTGCCAGTGGCCACCAACTAGACCTAGCTCTGACCTTGGCTGCGGTGTGTTAATCCCTTCAGGCCCATGGGGGGATGACTTGAGTCTCATGCAACGCACGCACGCACACACACACACACAGGGCTGACTGAAGCTTGCTGTATTCCATTTTGTTGCTCTTAGGTGTGTATTCATTTTTAGGTGTGTCCATTAATGACTCCCTTGGATGTGTGTAGGGACCTCCGGTGGGTGTGTGTGTGTGTTGGCTGTGTTAATGTGCTCCCATCCGCAGTAGCTGGGCCGGTGCCAGGGGAGCCGCCTGATGTGCTGTGAGCACCAGGGGCCAATTCTCTCCCTCACCCTCCCCCCCTCATGTGTTGTGTTACAGCTGGCTGCCTCTCTCTCTCTCTCTTCCTCTCCCCAGTGAGTCCTTGTGTTTCACTTTGGGCACAATCATGCCCGCTCTTTTCAAGCGCATGACTAGATGACTGTCAATTTAGGTGCACATCGAACATGGGACACTTCAATACAGGCCAGCCTAGCTGGGGAACTGGGTCAGGGTTTAATACCCATCTATTATAGGCCAATTGTCAAGTGGATGAGAGTATTGATGTACAATAGTTGAAATCCAGGGTCAGTGAATACAAGTTTGTGTGTGTGTGTGTGTGTTTATCTCCCAACTGTCATGTTTGTTATCCATATTGCATTTTGTGTTTGCATTGGCACACACTGAGTGTGTGGGGGGAGAGACTTGTGTTGGATCAGAACAAAGATCTAGCTTCCTTGTTTGTTCCCCAGCTGGATGCCTGTAGAACAATAGCGGAGACAAACACATTTTCTCGCTACTAACACACTCGCCATTTCAGACAATCGTACGTGACACAATGGTGCTCGGTCACAGCAGCCCACTGCTGCTGCTGCGTTCTGCTGGCTCACCGGTTGCCATGCCAACCGTCTGTACCGACCGCCGTCAGCCTGACGCTAAGATGGAGGGGAGGCTTTCAAGGAGTGTATGTGGCGGGGGCGGGGGAGTTGCATCTTTGGAAGCAGTTTGCGGATGAAAAAAATGTAATGTGACCCCATTTCCCATAAAATGGCTTTCCCTGAAATTCACAAACTATGCGCACAGACATCAACAGCAGGCAAGCCAGCCTTGACTTCTGCGCGTCACTGTCGGTCCCCGTTAACCTTGTGGTGTTCAAAGTCTACACCCGTGTTTTGCCAGCCTTGTGCTTATCTGTGTGTTATTTCGCACCTTTTGTTTGTGGGAGTGTAAAATGGCTCCTTCGTGTTCCTCCATTAACACAGCAGGAGCAGTCCTCCAGAAAGAAGGCCAAAATAATCAGAAGTGTCCAGGATCTTGACAAAGGAAATGCATGATATCCAGATAACTACGTAACCCTAGTGCTGACTCGTGAATAAAGGCTGGTTTTGCATAGTTACTCGTCATGACTCGTCTCGGGACAGAAAACAAGCGGTTCCTACCCAAACTTGTTTTTCCTCAGCGACACCGTGGTCGGAAAAACGATGATTCACCGTACAGAGGGGGCAGATGACATGACGATGTTTATAGAGCCAGTTCCCCTGTTTGTTTGTGTAAAACCCCTGCTAGGACTTTCAATAAACAAGTTTGAGATGTTTAAAAATGTCCAGGGTTCGATGGCCGGACCTTGATTTCTGGAATACTGAAGCTAGTTTTGTCAATCACTTCAACAAAGCTATAGCGTTTCATCCAAACTATACTGTAATTCCTTCTATATTAAACATGCATCATGGTCTTTATTGGTCGGGTACTACAGTAAGCAGTATACTTGACCAATGTTAAGCCCACGTTCTTTTTGTTCGGCGTCTCTGGCTCTCCCTCTCATTACTATTGATCTTTTTTTCTTGGAACTGCCCCTGCTATTCTTGATCTTTCGCAAGTCGGTTAATCTCTGCCATGTGGTTCTCATCTTGGTCTGTGTGTGTGTGTGTGTGCTTGTGTGTGCGTGTGCGCGTGCGCGCTTGTGTGCACGTCCGATTCAGAAACCGTATCTGAGCAGGCACTCTGCAGGAGAGGGGACTTTTCTCTCCTTCTCCCGGCACTAAATGAGAGCAGTGCTTCTTCAGAGGGCCAGCAGGCTTAGGTAATGGGGCCCCCCTCTATCATAACATGTCATAACACCAGGACGGTTTTAGTCAGATTTATCTGTCTCGGTAGCCACACACACACACGCACACGCGCACGCAGCCCTCTTGACTCCTACCTAGCCCTTGTCTTTAAACTCCACTATCACTTGACCCTGATCACCATCAATCAACACCAACGATCACCAACGAGGGAATGGCAACTTCAAACTAAAGCTTTGTCACAAACTTGTTCTACATATTTCTTTCAGATGGCTGCGGGCCAAGTAGAGCTGAGTTTATGTCCGTTTGAAAGTCTTTTTGAAATCTGTGGCGTATGGGAATGGTTAAGAAGGACTCCATGTTGCTTTCTCGATGACGCCTCGCTTTCTCTTGGTCATGACTCCCCCCACCCCTGCCCTCCCCCAATGGGCTGCTGGTCTGTCTCTCTGGTCCTCATGACTCGACCATGCCCCCCCAACCCCCCAGGGGCCTTCGCAACCCATGACCTCATCCTACATAATGGCAGCCATTGTACTTGTGTGTGTGTGTGTGTGTGTGTGTGTGTGTGTGTGTGTGTGTGTGTGTGTGTGTCAGTCATACAATAAATGTTTATATGGATTCTGTAAGAGAGGTCGAGATGGGTGGGTGTACAGTTTCTGTGTGTTTTGTCTGGCAGCTCATCTCTATGGGTGGCTCATGTTTGTTCACTCGGTGTCTGTGTGTGTGTTTCTAATGGTGTTGATGGGTTTTTAACAAACTCTGGACCACCATGTACATACAGGCCTCCAATAAAATGTACGGCGTAAGTGGCCTACATCTATTTATTTATTTTTTTTACAAATGGATGGATTATTTGCCTTCTTTGTCTGGCACATGAAAGCCAATATTTGTCTCTCAGTTGAGTGTCCGTCTCATCGTTTCCCGCATGCATTACCGTTTCGTCAGCATCTCAGACAGTTTATCTTATAGTTGATTCACCTCCTGAACTCTTCTGCATTGATGTGAGGTCAGCGTGGTTATGAGGAATGGACCATTTTAGTCCGTTGACTTCCTGAAGGCAGCGTCGTGCACATTCAGCACATAACCATGTGCCTCAGGTTCCTCCACGTGAAGACAATGTCACCATTTAACGATTTGACCTTTTTTAAAGAATTTTGTAGTGGGTGGGAATAGGCCGACTGCATTTCAGGCTAGCGGTGAACAGGATCTCCTTTTTGTACCTCTTGTCATCACTGCAAGCTAAGCGCCAAGTCCTCGACTTACAGGAAGTCCTCCTGGGTGAGAATGGTCTGCTGTGACTGGGTTGGCAATATTTTTTCTAGATTTAGTTTTCTTTCTTGATTGGAGCTGTAGCCAAAACATTGGCTTAGTGACTTCCGCCATGTTTGCCTGTGTCTGCACAGGAGGACTGCCGGCTCACAGCAGATGTCTGTATTCAGTGAACTTTGTGTGTTTATAATCCTCTAATCCACGGCCGTCTGAAGTTGCTCATTTAGGTTCTCTGATCCTAACGAGCGGTTAGATGTAGGGTGTGTGTGTTGATGTCTGTCTCTCTCTCTCTTGGCTGTGTTTATGGACCTTTTTGAATCTGCAGTGGGTGCTATTTGCCTTAATTGCAACTGATCTTCCCATCCTTGCTCCCACCCAGGCATGGACCTTTCAGCCAATCAGGACGAAGAGGGAGACCAGGAAGTGTTCCAGGTGGAGATATGCCGCGAAAACCGGAAGTGTGCGTTCCGAACAGCCGCCGGAAAATACTGGACCCTCACCGCGAACGGTGGACTTCAGTGCACCGCTTCTACCAAGTAAGGCAGGATCTTACACATACACACACACACATGGGCTTCACATGCCATATAATATGAGCAAGGAAGAAACCCTGAGAAGGAACAAGTCAGTTAACATTTATTTTTCCTTTTTTATCTGCCTGGCATATTGTACCACAATGGCATAAAAAATGGATCCCAATGTAGTCTGCGACCCCATCTTGCTTCACAACCTGCCCGGTACACACGGCTCATCAGCCAGAGAGACACCAATTTACATCGGTGACCCTAAACATTCGGCGGTTCCTTGTCGAGCCTCTCACCATCTCACTCCCAGCAAACATGCACCACGCCTCCACTGATAACCACCGATGTCTCCATGAAAGAGCAGACGCAGAGGAGGAGGAGGAGGGAGTCTGCATGTCTGCTGCTGATGATGTGTGTTAATGGGGGGGGGGGGAGAACTTGATACCAGGACCGCCGCAGCTCAAGGGCATCAGTCCACTCTCTGGTAATGTGATCAGAAGTGCGCTGTGTACATTGTTTACAGAAGTCTGGAAAGGATTTGTTGGCGTACAACACAGAGCGAGACGTTCGGTTTTCTACGCCCCGGTACAACATCAGGGTTGTGCTCGGCCTGGTGGTGGGTGCTGGCTTTTGACCCATTGGTCCTGGCTTGACCTCTGACCCCTCCATGCCTCTGGAGGAGTTTCCCTTTGAGGCCCCAGATGTTTCACTCAATCTTTCAGTTGAGCCTTTTTATCGATCAAAGGATTTTTTTTTTGCTCCTTTTGAGAACGGAAAGTACCTCCTTTTTTTTAATGGCATGACCTGCGTCAGGACATTAATCTGGTGCTAAAGTGGGTTGGCGGGTGATGTCGTGTTTTAAGGGTCCCTCTGGCGTACAAAAACATCTGCTTTGTATGAAGATTTTCCAAAACTTAAATTTGGAAATGTAAACGTAAAATAATGTAATGTAAAATCCAGGCATAATAGCACAACAGCCATATTCAACATGGTCTTGATGAGATTTTGTGTGCTGGTCGTTTCTTGGTTTTCAGCCTTTTTATAAAGAGTGGAGAGAACAAAGCGAGGGGTGGACATTGAAGGATCGCGGTACAAGCACACACACACTCTGCAGCCATTCTTTAGATTTAAGTCACTCCCCTCCACATGGGCAACCACACACACACGGCTCCCTACGTCGTTGGAACGAGGGGGGGGGGGGGGGAAGTTTAATTTCATCCCCTTCGCATTCCTTGCGTTGACCTTTAGCGGGTCGGGAGAGCGGTTGAGAAAGTTCCTTCGCACTTTTCCGAACCGTCGCTGTTTTCTGTGTATAGAGTAGACGAGACACCCCCCCCCCCCCCTGGAAAGAAAGGCGTGGTCATCGAGTCCAAATCGCTGGGTTTCGTCCTTCGGGAAACCACGTCGGAAAACCAAAAACTCTTCCTTGTTAAGCATGTACTCATGTGAGCACAGACTCGACAAGATACCCGTGTCTTTTGAATCAAGGCTCCGAGGGAACGCACCAACACCGCTTATTAAATCCAGCTATCCAATTACCTGTGAATGATTGAGAAAACAAGGCCGGGGTTCTTTAGGGGATTGCGGCGCACGTGAGGCGTTTCGTCACCGGACCTCTGGATCCTAACTAGATGACTCACCCTACCTGCTCTCCTCCACGTCTCTGTCCATCTCTCTCTGTCTCTCTCTGTCCGTAGGTCCGCCAACTGCTACTTTGACATCGAGTGGCGTGGGAAGAGGCTGACTCTCCGGGCCGCCAACGGCAAATACGTGGCAGCCAAGAAGAATGGCCAGCTGGCCGCCACCATCGACTCTGCAGGTCTGTGTGCCGCGTGTCAGCCGCCACGCCTCAGTCCACCGGCTACTCGTCAAATATGGCGAGACAGAATTGGATATAGGAATAGAAACATGTCGGAGGCCCCTCAAAGACACCTGGTCTATGTTTGATGTAACCAACTGACATTTTGAAATCGGTAGCATTAGCCAGTGGCATTAGCGAGTAAAGCTGAACTCTTTAGAAACCGTTTTTGTTGGACACGTAAAAAACATCTTATCTCTCACCTGTTCTCGCCTCCCAGGTGAGACCGAGGAGTTCATCATGAAGCTGATCAACCGGCCAATCATCGTGCTGCGCGGCGAGCACGGCTTCATCGGCTGCAGGAAGGTGACCGGCACCCTGGACTCCAACCGCTCCACCTACGACTACTTCACCCTGGAGTTCAGAGACGGGGCCTACAGCCTGCAAGGTCAGTCTCTGGTGGATGGGCTGCTCAGAGTCACAGTGTCAGGGACCGGATAGCCTACTGAGAGACGGTGTCAGGGACCGGATAGCCTACTGAGAGACAGTGTCAGGGACCGGATAGCCTACTGAGAGACAGTGTCAGGGACCAGATAGCCTACTGAGAGACAGTGTCAGGGACGGAGAGACAGTGTCAGGGACCGGATAGCCTACTGAGAGACAGTGTCAGGGACCAGAGAGACGGTGTCAGGGACCGGATAGCCAACTGAGAGAGACGGTGTCAGGGACCGGATAGTCTACTGAGAGACGGTGGCAGGGACCAGAGAGACGGTGTCAGGGACCGGATAGCCTACTGAGAGACGTTGTCAGGGACTGGATAGCCTACTGAGAGAGACGGTGTCAGGGACCAGAGAGACGGTGTCAGGGACCAGAGAGACGGTGTCAGGGACTGGGTAGCCTACTGAGAGAGTCACAGTGGCAGGGACTTGATACTCTTTTAAAGGTAAAGGACGAGGATACGGTCTGCGGAAATTGTGGAAAGTAATCGCAATAACATGTGGTCCCAAGTGTTTCTGATCTGCATGCCAAGGTGAAACCATGAATAAAGTTGACAAGTGGGAACAGTTTTTGACTGGATGCTTAGTCTGCGAGAAGGTACCGGTCAAATCTATTCAAATATAAACATGTCAAAGGCAACATGGTCCACCAACGGAGCTAGACGCAGTGGAAAAGGGGATTGACCAAAGAGACAAAGGGGATGAGTCAGTTATGCCGTTATCCTCGTGAAACACGTATTTATTCATGACATTTATTCGAAGGAGGGACTAACTTGCGTTTACTTTCCTCCGAAGGAATTACGGGAAGCAAAAAGCAACGTTCATTTTCACTCGCGTTTTTTAATGAACCGTTCCTTTTTCTTTTTATACCTGCTTCTGCCAATGGCACCCTTGCCCCACGTTCTCCCTTGTACATTGCCGTCTTTCTCTCTCTCTCTCCCCCTCCCTCCCTCCCTCCCTCTCTTCCCCAACTCTACAATTATCCGCAACTCTACCTCTTTGTACTGCAGTTTGGTTTTTTTTGCACAATCTTCATACTTTTGGTCGCGCGTCATACTTTAATTCTTCTCTCTCTCTCTCTCTCTCTCTCTCTCTCTCGCGCCATTTACCAAAGTGTTAGTTTTTTAAAATGTTTTTTTCCTTTTTGTTTCAAGATACCAAACCACTGGTGCCAAACCAATGGTTTGGCACCATGTACTGTAATGTAACGGCTGAGGAAGTAAAAAAAAACACATCTCAAAATCTACAATGTCTCTCTGTCTCTCTCCCCCAGACTCCACCGGCAAGTACTGGATGGTGGGCAACGAGCAGTCGGTGGTGAGCAGCAGCGACACGCCCGTCGACTTCCTCTTCGAGTTCTGCGACTACAACAAGGTGGCGGTGCGCCACGTGGCCGACGGCAAGTATCTCCGCGGCGACCACGCCGGCGTGCTCAAGGCCAACGCCGACGACCTGGAGTCGGCCACCCTGTGGGAGTACTGAGGAGGGACCGGGGGTCCGCCCTGCCGCACGTCTACCTATCCAACCCACCCCACCCCCCCCCCACGCTCCTCCCGCCAATATCTTATCACCTATTACCTGTGACTTTGTCAACGATGAACTGCAGAGTGAGAGGAGGAGGAGGAGGGGGGGGGATGGGCGTGGCAGGTAGAGGTAGAGTGAGAGAGGAAAGGCGGAGGAGAGGGAGCGAGACAAAAAACGACAAAGGGAAGCGGCGCTGTCTCTACCTCTACTCCTCTTCCTCCCTCCCCTGCTCTCTCCTCTCTCCTCCTCTCCTCCGTGCCCCGCTTCTTCTCAGCTTCTTTGGTTATTTTTTTGTATTTGTATGTTATTGGTTGCCATAGTTACTGTGGGGGCCCTGCACTTTTTTTTTTTAACCCCCCCCCCCCCACTTAGCCCTCACTCCCATCTGGAATCGCTGCTCGACACTTAAGCCAAGCCTTATAAATACCCCCCCCCCCCCCCCCCCCCCCCCCCCCACCCCCCCCCCCCCCCCCCCCCCCCCCCCCCCACCACCCACCCCCCCCACACTCCACCA
>JAOPJI010064304.1:1402-11501 GCA_027122695.1 Merluccius productus
CTTTATTTAATTTTTTTATTTTTTTTTTTTCTTTCCCCAGTGTTCCCCCCCCCCCCCCCCCTGCCCTCACACACACACACGTTTATTGGTCGTTAGTCCAACCTGCCCTGTAATGAAAATATTAAGAAAATTGGAATGATAAATTAGACCCACCATTAGGCTGGGCCTTTGACCCAAATTACAAAGACGGAGCACAAAAAATGAAGCACACACACACAGATAATGATAACTCTCTCTCTCTCTCTCTCTCTCTCTCTCTCTCTCTCTCTCCACTGTCCATAGTCCACAATTGAGTATCAATTCAGTATACTCAAAACGTTGTAATACTCAAAAAGTTTAATCGCACCTGATACAAATGAGACATGTAACATGATATTCAATTGAAGTCTGAAGATGGATAGTTGCTATTCACTTGACATGTTGTTGATTATATAACGGAATTCAGTTAATCAGTCAACACTAAACTTTATATATGTTCTAGATAACCTTACTAAGTGTCAACTTACACAATGTTGTCAAGTGAGTAAACTAAGACAATGCTGATACTCAATTGATACTCAACTGTGCACTATCCAGGTAAAGTTACCTATATTTTAAATATTTGTTTCTCTATTTATTTCTACATTTGTGTCCCATTTTCTCCACTCTAAAAAATGTCCACGTTTCTAACCTTGAGCTGTACTCCAGACTAGAGACTTGTCCAGACTAGTCGACTGGAGGCCCACATAAATAAAGAAACGGCTGAATATATTTTTGAAAATCTAAAATATATACAGTATTTATATAACCCCTTTCCTTGCCTTTCTGTGTGGGTGTGTGTCCATTCCTGTGTGTGCTCATGTGTGTTCGTTCCCACGTGTGTGTGTGTGTGTGTGTGTGTGTGTGCGCGTGTGTGTGTGTGTGTGTGTGTGTGTGCGTGTGTGTGTGCATGTGTGCATGTTCATGTGTGTTCACGTGTGTTCATTCCCACCTGTGTGTGTGTGTGTGTGCGCAGACGAACAGCGGAGCTCCGTGAACGAGTCCAGCAGCCTGCTGGGGGGGTCGCCACGGCGACATTGTCGGAGAAAGAGCTCGCCCTATCACACAGGTCAGCTGCACCCGGCGGTGCGTGTGGCCGACCTCCTGCAGCACATCAACCAGATGAAGACCGCAGAAGGCTACGGCTTCAAACAGGAGTACGAGGTACGACAGAGAGACAAAGGGAGTGAGAGTGAGACAGACACAGACAGACCGATAGGCAGGTTGCTGCCAGAGGAAATGCAGAGAGTTGTATACAGAGAGTTCAAGATCCAATGAAAATAATGGCAAAATTAACAATATTACATTTAGTTATTTCAATGCACTCCAAAAAACCTTGAATGTTTTTTCATTCATTCAGCCTCTTTTATACACATGAACACACCATTTGACTTGGCAATCGCACGAATACCTAACAGTTAGGTATCTGTGTGTTAAGCTAGTAGACAAATACCTTGAAGTATAGAAGGTGACATCTGATTGTGTAAATAAGACAATTATTTGGAAATTAAATGCCTTTTCTTCTCTTCAACACGTGCTCTGAATGGGCTATGTGCAACTGTAGGCCTAGAGAACAGAATTGCTGTCCTTGTGTACTTTTATTGACATAACATATTATATATGTGTACTGTAAACACCAAAGAGCAAGGTTTTAATATCTGGTTTTAAAATAGACTAAGCAGCCGCTTTGCTAAGAGACATGGAAGAGTGCTTTGTGCAAACCGCTGGATGTGCAATTAAGCCATTAAAACTGTTTACGGTAAAAATTAACTTGACAAGACGCAGTGCTCTTACGATTGTTTTAATTTTTCAATACACGATTATTACTATCGCTACACTGTACTATTTTCACTACACTACCAAAATCAGCTTCTCGTCGTGTGACATTTTGTTACGTCTTCTCTTTCGTTGATGAGCGCCGCTCCTCCTGGCCCAGGGCCCAAAATTGAACATATTTTAAATTTTACTAGTGGTTAAAAAACGTGAGGCCCATCACAAGAAAGGAGCTCAGCACCAGAAAATAATGCTAAAGTGGGTGTCGCATTCTAAAACAAAGCTCTTCTGTGTGATGTAACTAAATGTTTTTTTATCTTTTTATATATATATATATATATATATATATACATATATACATTTCTATGCAAATCTATACAAATTCATGTTGTTTACCTACGTATGTAAACAGATTATCTGTTTTATTATACTTGTTTTTGTACTCATCAGGTATTCATTCTTTACTTCTTTCTGGCTCAACATCCTGACAATCTGTCAGATCAGATCTGTCTGATACCCTTTAGAAATAATGTATCTCAAAAGATTTGAAGCGTCCGTGCACCAGAAAAGATTATAGAAATACAATCACAGTACGCCTTAACCGAAGAACAAACCAGATTGGACAATTGAAGGTTAATCTCGTAAACTAAATTCCACTGTCGGGTTCGTACGCTCGACGGGACTCAAGCATGCCGTTCAAACGCCGCGCTATGACGCTCTGGGGGTAGATTTAATCTGCCGATTGGCATGCGCCCGTTGCCACCTCTCCCACCCCTAGGTGTTGGGCCTAATGTTGGGCGGAGGGAACGGGATTAAGGAGACTCAACTTTCTATTCTACACCGACCAGCCCTCCCGCGCCCACTCTGCAATAGCTCGTAACGTGGACGGAGTGGATTTAAATGCGCCTGAGCAACGATGTGTCTTTCCCTCGCAGAGAGCCCGTGTTGGTAGATGGCCGTCATAAAGGGCAGGCAGGACAGCACTTTAACGCCCAGAGTGTGTTGTTGTGATTCTTCTTCAGCCTGCATGCCTGGCGCCGGTGCAGGGAATATAAAGTAAAAATAAAAAATCCTCCCCTTCTCCACCACCACCACCTTCCCCACACACAAAACCCCAAGGCCAAATCCATCTGTCAATTTCTGCCTCTGTGTCATATCACGTCAATGCCCCCCCCCCCTACTGCACCCCTACCCCCTGCCCCACACAATCCCATCCTTCCCTTTAATGTTAGCCGCTAGCCCACAGCAAGGTGCTGCTGGCTTTCAACCCAACACGACATTTTCTTTGTAGTTTGCATGTTGTTCTGGTGTTTACATGGCTTTTAACCTGGGGGGGTATGGGTAGGGGCTGTGCTGCTATTGAAAAAAAAAGCATTTGATGCCCCATTAAGCTGATACCCATGTGGTGAACAAAAAAAAAGGCTATATAAAGTAGGATATATATATATATATATATATATATATATACACACACACACACACACACACACACACACACATTATAAAAGAAGCAATTCATGAAATACAATTAAAAATAAATCGATAGAAACCAGTCACTAGGCGGCGCGCCACAGCCTTGCGTTGTAATGAACCATGAACTCGTTCTGTCTATCATCACTTTGCCCGCTTTACTCTATTTGCTCTCTTTCAGAGTTTTTTCGATGGCTGGGACGTCACCAAAAAGAAGGACAAGACCAAAGGGAGACACGACAGCTTGCTCAGCCGTAAGTGAATGCAGTGTGCTCTTCACGTTCAAAGGGTCACATAAAAAGCTGCGACATCAGCACCTGAAGCCTCGTAGACAAAGGGAACCTGAATGAGATGTTGTTTTGTGTAATAGTTCTGTGCGAAGCTATCATCCTCCAAACACTGATGTTATGTTGCTGTTTTATATTCAAAGTCGTTATCAGCAGATTAGATCTTTAATACCGTTATTATATGCAAACGCTTATGCAATCCGTTTTGTACGACTTTTTTTCTTATCAGCAAACACGCATTTTTCGCCTGAACGACACTAACTTGCAATGCCACAGATGAAACTAGATTATATTAGACTAATTAGTTTGATTAATTAAATAAAATGATTCTCTAAATTATATTAATCCCCCAGTTCTGTGTTACCTGGGGGTAAATTATAGATGTAAATTCACATTTGTTGTTATGCATTTTGGTTTGATGCGTTTTCTTTCTTCGTGATTCTACTACACATCAGATGATCGCCACCGGGTCAGGATGCACTCGCTGCTGGCCGACCCGAGCTCCGACTACGTCAACGCCAACTACATAGATGTACGTACCCTCCCCAAATCCTCCTTCCACCTACTCCTATTCTGCCTCCGATTGCTTTCCTAATCTCCTTATAACCCCCCACACGCCACTGTTGGCAAGAGTATCTTATTTGACGAGAGCCAAACATTCCCAGTGTGGTTGGGATGATATTGAATTGAAGGTGTAGCGCGGGACAGGGGTGTCCAACTTCCAAATAGCAGCAATTTGTAGCGCAGCTAAATCTCTTTTCGTTTTTCAGTTGATTTGAGATCTGAATGACAGCTATGGATCTCAGTTACACTTTAGTCTCCTCTAGGAAAAACACAGGAGATGGGCAGATGGGTGGGCTTGATTTGTTCCCTGACTAAGCCCAGGGAGGGTGGAGGCACTAAGCAGAGACATCAGAGTATAAACAGTACAGCACCCCGACCACTTCAACCTGCCGCCACTGGAAATTGCACATCTCTCAATGCCATTTCACGATGCCTTTAAAATAACACGTTGAGTGCAAGACGCAGTGTGTTCGGCAGACCCTTTTTAAATGTATTCTTTGTTGCGCATGTCGTCTATGTTCATTTAATGAGATGAGACAGCTTCCATGTAGTCATTTTGTGGCCATGTGAGAAACTGTTTCCTGCAGCAGGGATGGAGTGGGTTTAATAAAAGGAGAAAATCTTTGATGGGTCAAAAAAGGTAGTCTTTTCATCAGTGTGTCTGTACACTAGATCCATGGGATTTGTTTGTGTCGCTCTCTCTTCACAGGTTTAACAGTGCTCTCTTTCCTCCTCACACCATTTCACAACTCAAAATGGCTCCTCAAGTATTTCATAGCAGTAACTCGCACTTGTTTCCCTGCCTCTTTCACTTGTTTCTTTCACTCTGTCTTTCCCTGCCTCTTTTACTCGTTTCTTTCACTCTGTCTTTCCCCTCTCTCTCTCGCTCTCTCTCTCTCTCTCTCTCTCTCTCTCTCTCTCTCTCTCTCTTTTCTCTCCCTTTCTCCTCCTCCACCTCCTCTCCCGTTCTTGACCTTTGGCCTCTCTTAGATACGGATAAACAGGGAAGTAAGTACTTTGCTTCTCTTCTCCTTTTCTATCTGCTCTTTTCTGTTCTTTTTGTCATCAAGCGCTTCCCTGCCTGTCCTCCAACATGGCCCTCTCCTCTGTCCAAGCTGTGTTTTATTTCTCTTTCTTTGTCCTTTTCTTTCATTTGTGTCATGTTCTGCTGCTAGCCATCGCTTTTCCCTCCAAAAAACAAAGACATTTCATTGAACCACCTCCCACATCATACAATTAAGATGCAGCAGTTTAATTGCCGCCTTTTTTATATTTTTCAACCATAACTGGAAACTCTGCAAGTATCTCCAGGTACTTTGACAGCTGGTGAACAGACTGATAGTAGGGCCAGACAGTAGCTCAGCTTAAGCACGCGCAGTACGTCTTAGCCCAACAGCACCGCAACATACCACAGACCAGCTTGTTTCGCAAGGAAGGCCAGCGTAGGGAGCTAGCCAGAGGCGCATGTCAATACAGATGTTTGTTGTTGTTGTTTCCTTTCCTTGTTTCTGTGTTAGTATCTGTGAGGGGCATCCCCTCTTCAGATCATCATCCTGTGTTTTTGAGTCTCTCGCACCATAGGACTTTCATCGATTCTCTCTTTCTTCTTGTTAAGATGAAAGCGTTAAAAAATGTTTTTCATGCCGTATCGTGACAAACAAACCCTACTTCCTTTGATGCGCACTGAGCAGCATGTGTTTTTCTTTCTCCACCGCTCCTCCCATGCTAATCCACACCGCTTGTTGTGGTGCTCCAATACCTGTCTGCTGTCAGGGAGGGTGGTGGGGCGGAGGGCGGGGGACGATGGGGGCTGTTTCCACGGTGACAGACAGGAAGCGGCATGACTTAGGAAACAGGGGTTCTGGTGAGAATGAGGGTCACTGCTCTCTCTTTCAGTCGCGGCGGTGGCCATTCATCTCCACTTCCTTCCCGTGCCATGACACTTATGGAATGTAATTTGGTCTGGCTGCTTGGCTGAATAGGACATTTGTTTTGGCTGTGTGTGTGTGTGTGTGTGTGTGCGTGTGTGTGTGTGTGTATGTGTGTGTGCTTGTGTATAGTCATGTGCGCATGTGTTTTGAACACAGTCACGTAAGTGTGTGTCTGTTTTTCTGCATGTGTGTATGTGTGTGTATAAAAGTGTATGTTCATATGTTTGTTTGTGTGAGTATGTGTGTGTGTCTGTGATTGCATCTGTGTGTGTGTGTGTGTGTGGCACCAGCTGGAATAGCTTCAGACACCAGTGATGGAAGAGGCTACAGAGAGTTTTGCTGCATTTGCTTTTGGATTCAGTGCTTGTGGCTGGCAGAGTGTCGGACACCCAGCAGAAGCTTATGTATCCCAGCGGCACCCAGCACCAAAAGATCAGTCCACGTCAATCAGCTCAAATTACCGCGGCCGTCATGGAAACGCTGGCTGTCAATCTACCGCTGATCCATCCTTACCTCAGCTGCATGCACCGTTGGCCTTCCTGTGCTGTTTTCACTTTTTATTTTGATGTGTGAGTCTCTCTCTCTCTCTCTCTCTCTCTCTCTCTCTCCACACACTGGCTGCCAGAATTGTCTTTTTCTTGCTTCTCGGGGAATCGAAAAGGTGAAATTGTGTCATTTCTTAAACCCATTACCATTTAATTGAAATACTTTGGCAAGAGTAAGTGGCTTCTCAACGAGAGGCGGTCGTGAGAATATTATGAAATAATTTCAAGTCGTTTTGGAGAGAATGGTACAATTGCACTTAGTCAGTGGCCAAAGAGAATGATATTTCTTTAGCTGGGGGCGTGCGGTGGGTGGCTCTCTGTCAAACACACAGCTGTAATTGTGTGGATTGCTGCTACCCCCATGAGCTCTCCGGTGAATTAGAGATCATTTAATGCAGAAGAAGAGCGCAAGAGAGAGAGAGACAAAGGTGGAGAGAGAGAGAGAGAGAGAGAGAGACGGAGACGGAGATAGCAGAGAGATAAAGTACAAGTGGTAGTATTGAAATGAAAGTTAGAGGTCCTAGAGTCCTTGTTCATAATGTGATCTGGTAATTGCTAAAAACCATTTACTGTTCTTCTCTCCCCCACCTCCAACTCCCGCCACCCGGACCTTTCGTTGAATCTGCTGCGCTCCTCCTACTCCTCCTACTCCTCCTCCTCTCCCTCTTTCTCCTCCTCCTCTCTCCCTCCTTATCCTCCTCCTCTCTCCCTCCTCCTTATTCTCCTCCTCCTCCTCCTCCTCCTCCTCCTCCTCCTCCTCCTCCTCCTCCTCTACTGTGGACCGGATGCAGGGCTACCAGCGATCGAACCACTTCATTGCCACTCAAGGTGAGTGCCACACGTGGGAACAATGGCAGCAGGGGCGGCCGGACTGTTTGTGTTGCGTCAACACGTGCATCTGTTGTTTGTGTTGTGTGCTCTCAACCCTCATCATCACCATCACCATCACCATCATCATCATCATCATCATCATCATCATCATCATCATCATCATCATCATCATCACCACCAATATCTCCACCATCATCATCATCATCATCATCATCACCCTCATCAAAACTGCCAACAACAACAAAAACATCGACAGCATTTAATTCATCCTCAGAAAAAAAGTCTTTCGATGGTGGAACTGAAAGGTCGCTAGATGCTGTCAGAGATAGAGAGTTGAATACCGATGAGGCGTCCGTAAAAGAAGAGAGACGACCTCCCATGCTCTCACAACATTCTTCAAAACATGTTTTTTTCCAACGGCGTCAAAACATGGCAGCCTTTCGGAATAGGACAAGATTTAATCCAAGACCTGCCCCGGCTTTAAAGCGCAACCCTAGAAAAGAGTTTTCGCCAGCCGCATCTACTTCTTCCTCTACCTTAGAAGATCCTTCTTCGCCAGAAATAAACGGAGATAGAAATGGTGCAGCTATAGGGAAATTGTTTGCAAAACCAAACCAGACCACATCTTGGAGGGAAGGTGGGCCATTGGTTCGCCGGTACACAGGTCGTAATGTTAATGCAAACAGTCAAGCTTTTCAGAACCGAACACATCCAAGGTTGAGATGGACTAAACTCCCCATGCAACACATGAATCCTGAAACTGAGGAAAATCTACAAGCAAGCAACATATTGCCAGCTTCTCTGGCAACATCTTCCCCCCCTAGTGATCCGGGTCATGTTAAAGGTTCAGAACCAGGTACCAATGAAGACGAAGGGAGGTCAAACACAAATGGATCAGCAAAGGCTGAACTGGACCAGAGTCCAGGTAAAATGTTGGTACCTGCCCTCCAACCCCTACCCCACAGTGCTGGGTACAAAAGGCGTCCTGCTGCAAAGCTGGGTTCCCTCCAACACAGAACCCAGTCGAACTTTAAACCTGGTCGTCTACTGCGTAGACCTGTTCCCCCCAGAAGGCCAAATGGAGACAAAGATGTAATTATTGATCAAATTCAGATCAACCAATCAGGGGAATTGGAATTGCCAAAAATATCTGGCCAATCAGGAAAACAAGATCCTGTTCACCACCCTGCCCACAAGATGACCACTGCTCAACCAGGTGATCATGGTCCAACAGAGGACATTCTAAGAAGTCGATTGACTCCTAAAGACAACAGTCTCAGAGTCAACCATAACCAGACAAAATCAAGACAAACTATCCAATCTGGCAGCCAAGATTATCCTCTTAGGTTTGAAACTAGCCAATCAGGATCAAGGGTCTTCACTGACGGAGTCCAACCAGAAGGGGCAGGCGATGCCATCAGTGACTCTGATTCTGAAATTCACACAGAGAGTACGGGCTCTCTCGCTGTAACAACACCAACCCCAGTTCGCCTGAGTGGCTCAGACACTCTGGGCCACAGGCCTCTCACTCCAGCCACCGCACCCCAGAAGAGGACACTCCTAACTGGGGTGATTCCAGCTGAGCAAAGTCCCACCCAGAGGAGGAACCAGGGCATGGTGAGCCAGCAGCACCAGCAGAGCCAGCAGAGCCAGCAGAGCCAGCAGCACCAGCAGAGCCAGCAGCACCAGCAGAGCCAGCAGAGCCAGCAGAGCCAGAGTTCAAAGGCAGCTCATTCTGGAATGAATGGCGCGGCTGAAGGCGAGGGCGGTCCCCACACAAGGCATGAGTCAGATGTTTCTCCGACTGGGTCTCCAGGGGAACTGCTGGGAGAACCGCTGGACTATGTGGGTGTGAGGAACCGGACCTCAGACGGGTTCACGCTTGTCTGGGACGCACCGGAGGGGAAGTACAACACCTTTGTTGTAACGAGGAGAGAGGAAGACGGAAACACACAGGAGGAAGCAGAGGAGGAGCGATGGGAGGAGGAGAAGGAGGAGCCTCTAGAGAAGGCAATGAGACACAGAGGAGTAGGAGAGGAGAACGCTGTTCCGGAAAGTGATGTCATGAGCACTCCAGCCGCCCACGGTGCCAGCCGGAGCGGAAGTGACACGCCCTTCACCAGAGAGCTTCCTGGGTCAGACCGCTCCTTCCTGTTTGAGAAGCTCGCTCCTCAGACGCCGTTCACGGTGACGCTGCTGGGGCAAGGGACGGGTCTCCTGTCCAGGCTACACAAGCTGGTTATAAGTACAGGTACAACCGCCATGAGACTCAAAACCGACCACTTCTGTCATCTCAAAGCACCTTCAGTAACTCCTCTGTAGGGCTGTAACATTACCCCTCGCCACACTCTGCACAAATCACCTTTTATCTACTATTTCAAACCAGTTACATCATACAGTGTGTGATTCTTCAGAACAGTGCGTCTCCCAGCCTTTATATTATTCAATATTAATTTGAATATTGATCAAATATTCAATCATATTTGATCAATTCAATCATTTACATTGAAATACCCTTGCACCCGGTCATAACCCATCTCACCATACCCTCACACCCGGTCATAACCCAGCTCACCATACCCTTACACCCGGTCATAACCCAGCTCACCATACCCTCACACCCGGTCATAACCCAGCTCACCATACCCTTACACCCGGTCATAACCCAGCTCACCATACC
>JAOPJI010064325.1:0-45526 GCA_027122695.1 Merluccius productus
TTATAAGAATACCTAAAATATAAAGTTGCTGGGTTATTTGGGGAAAAAGATATGCCAATTATAAAGTTGTTTTGGGGTTAAATTAACCCCAAAAACCTTAGAGGGTTAATGAGACAATTTGCGTGATTTCTAATTCGCTCATACAACTTCATTGTTGAGGCGATATAAAACTAATAGCTCCAGCTAGTTAAAATCTAAAATTCCAAAATTACCATATGGGAACACGCAATGATTGGCATTAACTTGAAAGATCAAACAAAAAGCGTCCTCTTCAGTTCTTCGTCGCGTATCGGCTTCGAACGATTATTTTTTAATTGATGCCTAGAACCTACCTTCCCAAGTCTGTGAAAAGACGTGAACGACAATGGGTCTTTGATTTGGCAAAAGTAGCATTTATTCAGCTTCATTCATATGATCGTTTGTTCATGTATGATGGGCCATTTTAAAAACATAGGGAGAACGTGGTAGAGTACGAAAATGCTATAAATTGGCGAAATCTAAGGTGTTGTTGAAACTGAAAAATCAGACCAAATTTAGAGACTTTTTCATGCAAAA
This sequence comes from Merluccius productus, assembly GCA_027122695.1. NCBI lineage: Eukaryota > Metazoa > Chordata > Actinopteri > Gadiformes > Merlucciidae > Merluccius > Merluccius productus. The sequence continues at coordinate 556 of JAOPJI010064325.1, forward strand.
ACTGCACCATCAAGTAACGCATTCGTTGGCATATTCTTGGTAGCTAGCTCATCGGGAAATTAGGCTTTTGTCGCTAGATTACGTTGGGCCACTACTGAGCACGGAATTGCTTATGACGACTTCATCAGACAACTTTATAGAGTCGCTTGTTCAACTGTTGCTGTTTTCCACATTTTCACTCTAGAATAATATTTCTGTCGATCGGAAAATGATGCAGCATCTCAGCATATATGAACCTTTATCATTCAAAGCATGTCCATTGCTAGTTTTTTGATGTTAACCTCTTTCAATAGGCTATTGCCGAAGTCGCCAAGTCTCTGAATGATTACTACGGATACCAAATAGGTAGTTGTTGGCAATTCTCCACTGCATGTGACTTGCTTTAGACACACTCAAAAGACCCGAGTTTTTCGGTACTTCGACGTTATTTGGTGTAATGGTGGCATTCAAAATTAAATTAGGTAAAAGTGGAGTTGGGTTGAACAAAGATCAGATTGCTCAATTAAGACTAAATACCGACCCCACAGCTCATTCTGACATCATGGTAGGTCATTTGACGGGCGTGTTACAGCTGATTTGCCAACTAGTTCAAAGACAATGTCGTTGATGAATGCGTTGATTGGGCGCGAAATCAATCCAACAAAAAAGTTCGTGATATGGCGGCCATTAACGAGGTTAATTCACTCGTCAATGAAACGTTAAATATGTCGATTAATCGCGCGGATGGATCCCCCCAAAGTAGTGTGTTTTGCGTTTCATTTTACTGACTTGGTGAAGCTGATGCCGGTCTCTCGCTCAATGAACTCATTACCATCTCAAAGAAAGACCATCAAGAGTTGATGAAGGATGTCAACTCTGAGGGTGAAAACTCTGTGCTAAATGCCATGTTTGAAGAAAATCTGCCCTCCGTCAGTGGCAGTGAAAGTAACGATGGTGGGCGTAGTGGCGGCGAAAAAAATAATAGCGGCAATGAAGACAAAAGATAGTTCGGTATCTCGTGGTTTCGTTTGTACTGTGCTTTTGTTATTTTCCGATTTTCTCTCGAACAATCTTCAGCGTGTGTTTTTTGCTGTTGGGTGAGTGAATTCGCGCTAATCGCCGTCAACGTTTGTTTTAATGCGCCCATGACTGACATTCAAATAATTGAAATCGCGGGACGACAACTCGTCAAAGCGGTAAACTAATGACGCGTTATATATTCGGTGAAGTCAAATAACGTAATTTCTCTTGATCAATGAAAATTTTTCTGTTGCAGTGAGTATTGTGCTATTGAAATAATTAATCCTAAACATCATATGCGCTTGCGCGGCCGCCATTTTTAATCTTACCGACACCTGTTTCTAGAAAAAGTGCAAGGTTTAGCTTGCAGCAACTACTATATTTAATTAATTGTGGTCCCTGGGAGCGTTGACGATGAGCCATAAATAATTAAATATGACAGATTCAGAAATCTAAACTCTGTAGCTTTTCTAGAAATAGGTGTTGGTGAGATTAAAAATGGCGGCCGCACAAGCGCATATGCTGTTTAGGATTAATTTGGCCCATGAAAATAGCCGCTGTTGGCAAAGAAAATGAGGAGATCCAAATGTATCGCTTAACAGAGGTTTAACTGTAGTTGGATGACGAAATTTATTTGATTGGAGCAATGTAAGAATCTCAAAGTAAGATTTGGGAAGGTGTTAGAATGTATAAACAAACGCGCTGTGAAATATTCAGAAAATAATGTCATTAAAAAGAAGATTATAAGTGAAGAAATTATTTTCAGGAAACGATGGATCACTTGGCAGCGGCATCGGTAACAGGAGTGCGGTCAAACTTCGCAACCTTACGAATGAGGTCCTCCTCTTCGATGATGAGTCTACGCCTGACGGGATTGGCAGTGGACGGGAACGAGGAAAAATCGACATCGCGCTTGGTTTCCAAGACAAAGCGGTTGATTTCTCGACAAACCTAACAACGCAATAATTTATTGTGTTAACATAGTTGTGTAAAAATAGTAGTAGAAGAACAACAATTACCAATGGACTCTTATCGCTAGCCAAGTTGAATCGAACGCTGTTAGTTCCGAGATTGTGTTGTCTAATTTTGTTGTTGAAAAAGGGGGTAGTCGGCTGGTCCGGGTTGTAATGAGCGGAGGAAGGGTTTACGGGCTTCATAGGGGACACGAACACCGAATAGTTCTGGGAGATTCTCGTAGGACACACAAGAGAGTCGGTTTTCAAAACTGGGTACGGCTCCACATAGATTTTCTTTTGCTAAACACAACCACTCACTCTCTGCACCGTTCCAACAAGTGACAACACTTACAATGAAGAACTGAGCCATCTCATTGGCGAAACGTTGGACAATGTGCGAGAATATCTTAATGCAGCACTTCAACGCACATCCCTCACCGACAACACGTACCTTATTGTAGAACTGAATGATGTCGCAAGTCTCGTCTTCCATGGCCGTCAATTGTTTCGAGGTGAAAAACTCCAACAACCGGCCTCTAGTATCTTCGTTCACCACATAGGTGATTGAGGCTCCAATAGGAAGAGCAGGTTTGACTCTCGTGTTAACACTACTACCAGCAGCAGTATCGACGTTGGTAATGGTGGTGTAGGCGGGTATATAAGAGGCTCGATGGATTGATGTGCTGATGTACGCTTGCAAGAGGTTACTCTCCAACGAGACATTGAAGCTGATAGACAGTGCGTTGTTGTGAAGCAAGGTGTTTATAATGGAGCATGACACATTTGTGGACAACGACGCCTTGGCTTGAGGTTGACTCTCATAGTGATGCAGAATTTTGCTGAAACTCATTGATCGATTGATCACTTTCATGACGGTGTAAATCGAACAGATGATCAATTGATCGATATGGTGATCTTTCAACAGGTAGCTATGGAATACCATTATGTACTCGGTGCATTTCCATATGCTAGGTAGGAAAGTTAAAACAGTGGGGCAACAGTGAATGGAAATTACAGCGCTTTCTCACCCCTGGACAAATTTAGCTTGAATCCGAAATCGTTCAGTCTGGTCAGTATGATATGGTACACCTACACACGTATGAAGATCGCTATTCAACGCGAATCGCACTACCTTCTGATAGAATATGGACACTGTGGACGAAAGCATTTTGGTGGTTGGTGGTCGCAGATAGTAGTAGACTTCGACCCCGACAAATTTAATGGGTGTGTGCTGCATGCGATCGTTGTAGGCGCCTAAATTTGTTTATTTTTAAACGTTAACTACAAATTAGTCGTTTAACAACACACACACACACACACACGTTAAAGAGTAATTGAACAGCAACTGTAACCTATCAACAACGCACGACCACAAAAGTGGGGCGCATGTTAAACATAGGCGCTTCAATATACCAGCTCATCAGAGTGTTAGTTGATGCAACTGTAATCAACAACACGATCAAAACTGGAAATGTCTCTACATTTAAACACAACATACCATGTGGAGGGTGGAACTGTTCAAAGAGAGGCTCGGCAGTGTTGGCAACAGTCTCATCGTAATCGAAGACTCCGTCGATTTTCACGTTGCAAAAATAAGGCAAAACGGAACTGAGATGATCTTCACCGTACTTAAGGAAGTCGCCCTTGACAGGCCCGTGCACTTGGGCGTCAAGACGCGAGTAGATTGGGGAGGTGGGCGCCCAGCCGTGACAGCTAACAATGTCCTCTTCCAGCTACAACACGCAAAACATAACACCCTACCCAATTGATAGTCTAATTACAATGGTAAGATGCTTGGCAACCGCGCGCGGAATTTTCGGCTCGTATTTGATGACTAATTCGATGCACTAAATGGCTTCATCAATGGACTGCACACTTTGAAAGTAGTACTTGAGTTAGGTAGAACGGTTCGATGTCAAAAAGTTTGCATATCCATGGGAAAGGTCTGCCACAATTATTAGGTTAATCAATTTTAATTGTGGCACGATGAAATACTTCTGGTAGTTGCTCACAAAAATAATGATATCGAAGCAAATGGTCAGTAACGATTTATGGAACTCGTGCGAGGAAATAAACGACTACACGCACTCAAATAAAGCTCGCGCAAAAAGATTACCATGATTTTCTTGAGGTCTTCAGGGTCGGGGGATTTTGAAACCTCGTTGCGGACCGTGGTGTAGAGCATCTAGTGGGCGATTATTCGAGTTAAGTGGTGAAAGTGCAGCGGTACCTTGTAGTACAAGTCAACGCAGATTTTCCAGAAGTCGATGTCTTGGTTTGGCGAGTTTTCGTCGGTCAACGCGCGTTGGAACACATCAAGAGCCGCTTCAGGCAATGAGGAGGCTTTGCGAAGAGCTACTTGGAAATTGTTTGTCCTATACTCGGAATATTAGCAGTTTTTGCGAGTGAGTGAGAGGTACTCCAACAATTCTTCTAGGGAGCTCTTGTAGTTGGAGCCGTCTCTTCTGTAGACTAGCTTTTTTACAGCGTTCATGAGGTTGAGCAAGTAATGTTCGGGAGACAACGATCTGTATGGGAAACATAAATTGATTGATCAATTAATTAATATGTGGAAGTAGGTTACAGTGATAAATCTTCTTGTTCGTTGTTGGTGGATGATGAGAGGGTAGGTTTTTTGTCTCCATCCTAAAAGTTTGAAGTGTTACTTTTTAACTGTATTGAAATGGTGGTGCTTAAGTGAATGCAACAACATACATGAACAATCAAAGAAATTCTGCTTACTTTTACGACATCGGGAGGACCACAAGCAGAATCACTTTTAGCCGAGCATGAGGAAGTTTGAGGAGCAGCAACGGACTGGTTGATGACAAACGGCACAAAAACCTGCTTCCTGTACAGCAACTTCACGTACTCCATCTCATCGATGCCGAAATAGAGAATGCGATACTTGCGGTAAAATTCAATGAGGAATTTTCTTAAAGCAACAACACATAAAGTGTGCACATGGACAAAGAAAAGTACAAGTTGTGTGCGATGTGCTCAGGCCCGAGCGCAGAGGTGAAGGACGAAAAGTTGAAAATAAACTGATTCTGACGTTTGATAAAGTCGAGCGCCGGCATAAATATACGACAGTAGATCATTTCAGCTTCCTCCTTCACGAAATGGATCTTGTTGCTTATGAGCATATCGAAAAACACTCTGTCGAGTTCCTCTATTGAGCAGCCCTTCAAATGGTTTAGTTGGTCCTCGTTTTCTGTTAGCGACGACACCAGCAACTTTGTAGAAGGGTGGTCGTTCTCGCGGATCACGTTGATAAAGGCAAACCTTATACAGTGCAGCAACAAGTGAAATCCACCAGAAACATCGTTGACCACATTCACCAACTCTTTGATGGCGACGAAGAACATCCAGCAAAAGTGGAACAGCTCGTTCGGGTCGCATGGTCGCTTCCTCGACTTGCGTTTGTTGCTTTTGAGATCGAGCAAAGTGTACTCCTCGGGCGTGCGGAAAAACAAACCAAACAGTTGCGCATACTTTTGGAACAACACACAGGTGACTCCCTCCGACATTTCGACACATGAGATCAGTTGGGTGACGTGTTTGGGCAGGTCGATCATTCGCATCCAGTTGTTGAACTTGGAAAAGAAAAAGTTCACGTTGATTTTCACCAGACGAAGTAGTTTGCTCAACAACGCCGTACTGTCGCTATTGTCCAGCATGTGCGACAGTGCCGATGAGTCACAGCCAGTAGTAGAACTAGTGGATGGGGACACATAGTTTATTTTGGCGCCCACTGCTCCCCCAGCAGCATGAGACACGTTGATTGCACACGCTGCGTTGGTGTAGTTGAATACGTTTGCTTTGCGGTTGTAAATGGGAATCTCCAGGAGCATGTAGTTGGTTGCTGCGGGGTTCAAATTTATGGTGTTGCAGAAAACGGCTGCCAATGTGCCGCTGTTCGATATCGACAGCACCAACCCATACAGTGCGCATATAAGCCAAAGTTTCTGGTCTCCCTGCAAACAACAATAATAACTCAGGCCACCACCATCACCACCACTGTAATATTTAGGATTACAAGTTAAAGTTTAGTTTATACTAAGTTAGTACGACATTTGATTACCTGTAAGACAAAGCAAGACTTGACCGCGTTATAGTCTTTAATCGACAAATAAACCAACTGCTCGCTTATGTCAAGATGTTGACACAATTTTTTAAACACTTCCAGTGACTCCTCCGTGTTTAGGACGGCCTCAAATTTGCATGTGATTAACGTTGAGGTTGACTCCATTGTTTGACTTTCAGTGTTCGTGGCCATGGTCGAATGTTCAGCACTCATCGTAATTGTTTGTGGCGCTTCTTATCTATTTATTTGTAGTGTTAAATTGGCAACGCAATTATCATTAGATACTAGTGCAATTGTAAACCAATCAAATTCACCCTGTATAACAACACACACAGGCTATCTTCAATACACACAATAACTGCAAGCGCCAACTGGGATTAACGATGGTAAGCTTCGTCGTGCCGACAGTCAATCTCTTATTGATAACGCCACTTTCGCTTTTTCGCCTATTCACAACCCTACATGAAGGTGGCTGTGAATACACTTAATAAGCACTATTTAATAAATTATTTGTTTCCTCGACGATCAATAATCCATAGTGTGGTGTTTTCTCTTACACCGTACTATATATGTGAGTTCAATTGTTTATTTGTTGTGTGCCACATTATGAGAGTCAAAAAGAGACTGGTGTTAAGGTTCGTTCAGCGTGAACTAGAAATAACATCTTTGAAGCAGTCAGTCACTCGGTGGACGACGTAGGCTTTCTAAGCAGATTGACTCAACTTTTCCACGTCATTATCATGATTATAATCGTTTAAGTCGATTAGAAGCATGACAGCGGTTTGTCGAAGTCGTTGCCTGCCCTCAGGTAGGCTCCATACATGCCGCTCTTAGAGTCCTCTCCATGTAAAGTCAAAACAACCACTAAAGTGCCATTTCAGCACCGCATTTTGAAAAAACCCTTTTAATGTTTTGCTTATATCGAGGTCACCTAATACAAATACGATCGTTGTTGGTGTACATCAGATACACTATACACAGTGAATCAATGAGCAAAGGGAGTGCCGGCTTTGAATTATTTCCGCTCGGTCAATTATTCGTTTACAACCAATTAGGTTTAATTGGTTATTAAATTTTGAATTTGTTTACATACACAAATTTTTAATGACATTTGTGTGTGTTTGCAGCTGTTTCCTGTGAGACAGTTTGTAGTTGGTTCCCTTCAAAATAAGAATATTGCTTTTACTTGCGTCATTTTTAAATTTTTTTGTAATTTGTTAATGGTTAAATTGACCAGCGTATAACTAAGTTTTATTGCATTCGACTGCTTGAGGAGCCATCCGTAATTTTGTTGCGCGCGCGCCATTGGCATACACGAAGAACCATTCAAATTATATTGTGGCGCCATAAAACGCAGCATTGTGCACTCGTATATTTTTTAAAGTCAATAATCTGCCCAATTCGAGCGAAAATTACAAATTTTATCGTATCGAGCAAATCGCCCCGAGAGGAACCGACATTTGAAGTATGGCTACACGAAGGGTTTTGAACCTTCTGAATTTCGACCTGGCGTTCAGTCGATGTCCCGAGGCCAAAAAGGGCGAACTTTCCAAACTGTGGCGCAGTCATTTTGCGTTGCAGGAGAAGTAACTCGCTCGGTGAACCTGTAGCGATTGAATTTGATTTGCTCAATTAGAATGAATACACTGCCTGAAACGGACAAGAAGATCGATTTTGACAGCTACGAATCGAAAATAGACAATAAACAAGCGTTCAATGAGCTGAAAGAGGCCGTAACTCTAGTTGTTGGTGGATCCTAATGGACAGTTGTGTTACTTAGTATGGAAAAACTGTCGTTCCCATGCCCACCTCTGAGCCTAACATGGCACGAACAGTAGAAACAATGCAAGAGACACTTCGTTGTGTTGATACGATAGGAAAAAAACTCAACCCCAACGAAGCCAGAGTATTCTTCTGTTGTTGTTGTTGAAATAAATACAGTTGGTACGATGTTTTTAGTATTTGAATTTGGTGCGCGTTCCAGCCCCCAGACAATTCGTATGACTCCGTCCTCACAGTTCATATTGTTTTGAGCAATGTACTGCGTTTAGAGAGGTGATCTATTGATGAAAGGATGGCGAGACTGGTTGGACGTTCGAATTGCTTACTACGGTTACTACAGCACAAGAGAGCGCGAAAACGCAATCAGAATGACCTATGCTGAGTATCTGGTGAAATGCGAGAAGGAAGCAGAAATTAAGACAAAGAAACGTCTTGAGCAAGCCATAAAACGCCGTCAAATGCTGGACAACTTCAAAAATCGTCTTTTATCGCCCCTAAAATAATACTTGTTGGCGTTTATTTTTATCTTTATTTCGTGTCTTGCTTTTCGCTTTCAACGACGCAACAATAGCTGGGAGTGTACTCGTTTTGTGTGGGCCAAGTTCGATTGTTAACAACACATCAGTTATTTTTCCTTTATTGAACCCGCTTCAAATCTATTCAGTGCTATTTATTATGAGAATAGATTGATCTTCAAATACATTCGAGGTTGAACTCTGAATAGTGTGCTTCCAGGGATTGACGCGACCAGAGTAACTAGGTGAATCGGCAATTACACGTCTAGGTTTTGGGAGGAAAAGGTGACCAAATGCCATAGTTTGTGATTGAACCAGTGGTGACAGTAACTGGGTATAGAGCGGCACTCTATAGCTACCAAGTGTTGACCGATCACATTTCTAGGTCCTGATGGATTTCGCTAGTTACTGAGAGACAGGGGGTTAAATTAAAAAACAACAATAACTAATTATGTGGTATATAATTGACATTTTTAGAAATTTATCACCATGACTAAAGTGTATCACAAGAATAGTCAAAAATATAAATAGAATTATATTTGTGTAAAAATAATCAAGAAGATTGGTTCGCTTTTGTCCCAATGACCGTGTGTAGAATAGTGGTTACGATCAACTGTGAGATGGTGGGCTTTATTATCCGGTGGAAGTCCTGTCTGATTATGGCGTGTATATTGTTGCCACCAATGAAAAGTGTAACTGCCATTGCATCCATCTCAAAATCAACACTTGCCAATAAAACCACTGTTAGAGGTGACGACGAAGAAAGTCCACCACCAACTACTGCTACCACAAGAAAACACTTTAAACACATCATTCATCTTGGAGGAAAACCCGGCGAAGGCTACTATGCGACAGTGCACATTGGAACGCCACCACAAAAAGTTATTGTTCAACATTAAACATGGATAAGTATTGTTAGTTGAGAGTTCTAGTTGATACAGGCAGTAGTAACTTTGCAGTGGCCGCCTATGAAGTGTCCAAGGACACCTCATATTTTAACAGTAGCAAGTAAGTCGGTGTATCATTGATGTGTTTGGATAATGTTGGTAGTTCATCCACACTGAAACTATACAATGTGTCCGTGGAAGTGCCGTACACACAGGGTAATTGGGTGGGCGGTCTAGGTTCGGATGTTGTTGAATTTGCCGCCGAAAATACCACCGTTCAGAAACTGCCCCCGATTCTGTCGAAGCTTTCGCTCATTGAACAATCCGAAAATTTCTTTTTACAAACAGCACCGTGGGAGGGTATTTTGGGGTTGGCGTACCCTCGGCTGGCCAAGGTAATACTCTCAGCTTTACACCTACATTATTTATGTTCACTCATTCGTCACCTCGAACTATACTTTTTTGTATTAGTCAACTGTTAAATTTAAGGCGAAAATCTATATGTTACTACAAATCAATAAATGCATGTATGTATATAGCCATACTCAAACATTCTCTCGCCATTCGATCAATACATCGTCGATGGCTACATAGACGACATATTTTCGATGCAACTGTGTTTCAACTTGAAACACTTTCCCAACAATCACCACAACCAGCTTTCAGGGTCGTTGGTAGGTCATCCAAAAAACTGCCGCTCTAAATAACTCTGTTAGATACTGGGCGGCACAGACGAGTCCATGTACACCGGCGAAATATTTTACACTCCAATCATTCGACGATGGTATTATGAGGTGGTGATGACGTCCCTCAAAGTGGACAATCATTCGTTGCCATTGGATTGCGCCATGTACAACAGAGAACGCACAATAATCGACACAGGGACCACCAACCTTCGATTGGAGCAACAAGCGTTCACCTTGCTCGTGGAGCAACTGAAAAAATACCAGACAGTAACTAGTTGAATTACTACAAAGGTGACCTGGAAATTAAGTTGGGAGACATTCCGGATGATTTCTGGAGTGGCAAACAGTACATGTGTTGGGATAAACGTAGTTTCGCCTACATCTACCTCCCCACAATACAACTCTCGTTGCTATCGACCATAGGGAGTTACCATGATTTTCAACTTCATGTCACGCCGCAAGTAATTGAAATTACGTCTTTCCAATATAACCCCACAAATTAGATGTATCTAAGAGAGGTCGTCGACAACTTCATTGATGATGGTCAAAGTTGCTATCGTTTCGCCGTAAGTGCGAGCGAAAAAACTACCGTTATTGGCGCCGTGATACTCGAAGGTTTCTACGTGATTTTCGACCGAGAAAACGACAGAATCGGCTTCGCAGTGACCAACTGCGGCGACAACGGTAGGAAAAATTTCCAATCTGATATCACCGGCCCAACTTTGCATAGTATATTCGTTTATGATATCTGATCAAAGCAAACATACTGATCTGTGTGTGTGTGTGTAGATCACAACCTTCAACATTGCTTTAAAAGCTCCGATATCAACTTCACCGAATCCCAACTCAGTTACATCGTTTTCACCATGCTAACGGTAATGGTTCTCACTGCGTTGCCACTGCTTCTCTATCTCATTATTGAGCTCAACCCGAAACACGCACCGTCGATATAATCAATTTTGTATAATATCTGTAAGTGGGGTTTTATCAATGCACAAATATTGTCAACGTCTACTAAAAATGGCATGCTATGTTCAAACAGTAAACCTTTATCCCAAACCTAGTGCTAAATCCAACGTTGTTTGAAGTTTTTTTAAATATTTTATCACATTGTATGAAATCTTTTTTGTCTATTTTATTGTCAAAATGAACTAAAACTTAATGGTCCAGTATGCTAAGCTTAATGCACACTTCACTTACTAAATAAATCTATCACTTTTTCAACGACCATTAAATAGCTTCTTTATTGTAAAACTTTTCGTAAAATATTATCTCAATGTATAAACTCTGACAAAAAATTGTTAATTCCATTATAACCTAAATGACACTATTGAAAACTTAATATATCCGAATAACAATCTTAAAGTAGATGAATAGGGTTAGTTATTTAATTAAAGGAAGTGGCTATTGCTACGGACAAAATTAATCCCTTATCTCCAGTTTTAGCTATATTTAATTATCCGTGGCCCCTAAGAGCGCTCTTAGTGGCCTCAAATAATTAAATATGATAGATTCTGAACCTTATATCCTTTCTAGAAATAGGGGTTGGTGGGATTTAAAATGACGATCGCGCAAGCGTACATGCCGTTTTGGATTAATTTTGTCCGTGAGAAAAGGCACGGCCTTAGTCAAGTGGTAGGACCATTGGCCAGATTTCAAATTTTGAACGTAAAAACGAATGGAGAAGGAAATTCAAATTAAACAACCATGCATGCTTTTATCTGCTTATTTTATAGGCACTGGCTATTGCTACGGATAAATTTAATCCAAAACAGCATGTACGCTTGCGCAATTGTCATTTTAAATCCCACCAACTCCTATTTCTAGAAAAGATACAAGTTTTAGATTTCAGAATCTACCATATTTTATTATTTGTGACCCATAAGAGCGCTCTTAGGGACCACGGATAATTAAATATAGCTAAAACTGGAGATAAGGGATTAATTTTGTCCGTAGCAATAGCCACTGCCCATTTTATAAGTGAGCTATGACAGCTAACTATTTGACACGCGCAAACGTAACATACAACGCTCCATAAATTTGACGCCAATAGAACAAGTAAACCAACATAAAGAGTGGCAGTTAAAACTAGTTCGTATAGTACAACATGAAAAAATATTGGTAGGATAAAAGGAGAAACGTCTGCTCGTACAAATGCAACACAATATGGTCGATCACTCGGCAATCTTCTTTCTACATACAGGGCATGAGTCCCTCTAAAATTAGGAACATTCACTCCAATTCCACCAAACTACGCCTGACTCACCATCCTTAACCAGGTGACGACACACTCATCATGGAATTCATGTTTACACGGTAGAACCTTGAGCATATCATTCACCACAAAGTCGTCCCGACAAATGAGGCATGTAGTTCCTATATATTGTTCTAAATAGGCGCACACCCGTCAACAACAACGACTCGGCATCAACCAACATACCACTGTTGGATTCGTCAACTTTGACCGTGGGTAGGTTGCCGATGTTGGAATTGTGAGAGATGTTTTCTTCGAGAAGTGGACGGAATCTGGCCAATAACTATTTGAACGGAAATGACACAACACGGCACCAATGAACTACATCCGTTATGAGATTGCCAGTGTTATTGAAATCGAGAACATTGTAATCGTGGAAAGCGCTACAAGCATCACTCACTCAGTTAAACCCGCCAACGCCAATAATTACAACTCCTGACCATCAATGTCAACTTGAGGATTGAATTGCTCCAAAATTTCAAGAACATGTCGAATACTAATAACACGCACAATCAACTGTGTTGTAGTTCGAACGGTAGCTTACTTTCGGCTAATAGCATGCCCTTGTGGAGAATTGGGATCACTTGTGAGTAGTCTAATAAAGTGGCCTTCAGTTCGAGGACCGTTTTCGTCGTTGCCTCCTAAACCCCTCGCATAAGTGTGTGCTCGACGATTAAAGCTATTCTCACTGCTATCGTTTTGCTAATTCAGCATCATTAAAAAATGTAACCCCCATCAATTAGTCACTTCTAACGGAACGTAATCAATTATCAAATCCGGTCGATGGAAAGACTCGTCGTCACTACATTTACAACATACAAAAAACGCATCAAATATAATACCTGTCATAATTGGATTGTGTCATCTCTGTGATAAAACCTTCATTGCAAAAAATACAGTTGGCCGTCTACAGCAACAGTAACGTTAATCCTGAATCAAGCGACATACAAGCTCATTTGAGGAAAATTCACGTTCACATTTGTAACAAAAATAGAGTCTGTCTTCGTGGTGCGATTCTTCCACTGAAGAATTACTTTCGTGAAGGTCAAAATTACCAGGCATCCAAAATACTCTGACGAATCTGCACGATGTATTACGACCTTCTTTTGAATCACGCAATGTTTTAGAGTCCTCTTTTCGTGGGGCCACAATCACTATTGGAGTTGAATGTGGTTGTAACAGCAGTCTGAATAGTATCAAACTGGTTTTCAGTTCATAATTGATAATTTAACGCCCAATGTGCGTGCCACTCGGTCAACCAAGGGAATAGCAAATAAAATTTCGCTACTAACCGAACATCACTGTTCAATTTCTAACAGCTCGAGCTGCACTAGTGAACGTAAAAGTTAAATAATCCTATCTCGTTAGTCCTTCTATTGTATGTTGCACAATTGAAAACGCCCTCGACTTTACGCCGACTCAAACACAGCCACCTATTCACCTTATCACTAGGTCATTGTTTCTTGTGCGGTTATCTTGAAAAGATTGAAAGACGCACTTTGAGCAATATTATGATAAAAGTTTCGACTCATGTTCTACATGATAACTATTTAAATAATTTCCGGTGAACAGCCATTGCGATGAACCATCAACTTCTTTTACATTATGGTTTCTCTATAGAGGAAACGTTAGACATTGCACTTTATATTTGTTCATTCAATCCAATTTAATTTCATCCAATTATAAAGCATCCGTTTAAGTTAAATGTTAAAATAAATGTGCACTTATATGTACCTTGGAACGATCATAGAACGCTCGGTCGGATTGGCGCCACTCAGCCGCCATGTTCGAAAGTTTTCATAGTGAATTTGCTCTGTGATATCTTTCAAGTCGTTCACGTGAGTTCTAAGTAGACAAAATAAAATACACCGACTGGGCGTTTATATAATGCACTTTCTTAGCATTGCTTTCAAGACGTTGATGTTGCTCAATTTTGGATCGTTAGCTACACATTAAAGTAATGGCTGGAATCAATTATACATTTATTATTTTTGAATAAATTATAACTGACTAATACAACCAATTGGCAGCACCACGGCGATAACTATCAATTCAACTAGGCAATAATTTACTCGTCAAATTCCCCCATGGATACACACGAAAGTAATTGCCGTCTTGTGGCGAAAAAGTGCCGCCAGAAATCACACCAACCGGGTAATTGTTCTATAGCACGCGACAACAACTAAATTCGACCGTTGATTTCAAATAAGTACCTTTAAAAATTCATTCACGTGGTTAAACTCCTCAGTTTCCTCGTCGTCATAGTCAGGAAACGGATAAATGGCAATTTTCTCATCTTCAAGTTGTCTTTTTATCTAACGCCCAGCTATGACCAATTGTAGGTGAAGTGTACTTACGGTGGCTTTGATGTGGCTCAACTCGTCATGGTCTACCATGTCAACTTTGGCTAGTACCGGCAACACATTGCATTTATCCGATATGCTCTTCATTACCTCAATGTCTAATTGGCTCAACCTAGTGAACAATATAAAATCGATCTTGCAGTTGGTGATGTACTTTTTACGAGCCGTCTCTATTAGATAGAGAACGCAGTGCACTCGGTTGTCAATGATGTTCCTTCGATTAATACCCGACTCTTGGGTGAGGTAGTCTTCAAAGTTGGCGTCAATGTATTCGCTAATGGGCTTCCAGCTTGGTGTAGGATAATTAGATCGATTAATTTCTGTAAGCAGGTACCTATCTCGACTATCAACAGCCTCACCCAACATTGGAGCTTCTATAATGTTTAACTTTATCTTGAGTCGACCGCGATCCAACTCGTGCGTTTGAGACTGCACTTGAATCGGTGGATACTTTGGACCTTCGTTTGTGTGTCTTTTGGTGTAGTATAAAAAATGAGATTCTGTTCGTTGTGTGCACGTTGAACCCAAGCGATCCATTTCCTGAAATTCAAACAATTCTTTAATTAGTGAGGTTTTTCCGATTCCTTGTGTGCCTAAGAATTCAAGCATTAGCGCTGCATTTACTATCAACTACTATATACTATAGTTTTTTGTCAAATCAATAGTTGATATAAGTCAACTACTTAAATCAAATGGGCAATGTAATTCAATTAAAACTATTGTAGTCAACGAATAACCCCAAAGATAGCACATACCCAAAATCATTAGGTTAAATTCAAACATCTTCTTAAAGGTCTTTCTACGGACGCAAGACCAACTCTCCTCCAAACTCAAACTAGTGTTCTGCCCGTCTGTTGCTGTCATGTCTGATGTCTGTGCAATTTCTAAAGGTCGATTGAATTGTTAATAATCGCAACCTGGATACAATTCCCGCGGTGTCCACACACCCACGGTGTATTGGCGCGTTAGCTCAATATATTAAAATAAATGAAATACCTATTTGACTGGTTTATTCAAGAAAAAATAATCCCCACCGCAAGCGTCAATATCGCCGTTGTGGCTGCCTTGCGCGCGCCAAAGTCTGCGTCATTATCGCAGTCGCTGGGGTTCTTTTAAAGCTTTATTTTAATTCCCTATTGGATTGCAGCAACATTTGGGCTCAATGCATTGAGGTTTTGCAATAGTTACCGTCTTTTCTATCGACTCATTGAGACATCCATTATTTCAATAGTTCTTTCCTTATTAAGTTATCTTTAATGTCACTTAAGCAGCTTTAGGTTTGGTTGTTTTTTTAAATTGTTTATCTATACAATCCGACGAACTATTGAAATCTTCCTCTTGTTCAAAATTGTTATTTTTCATTTGGTTGAGTACGATCTGACGTATACTGTTGTATAAATACATTATTTAGGTTGGCCTCGTTTAGCGTATGACTTATTTTTCACCTTACGAATTTTAAATTAACGTTTATTTTATTTATTTATCGGCTCTTTACTGTAATATTTAACAAGTTACAGCAACCTAATTGGTGGATTCGTCATTA
This sequence comes from Merluccius productus, assembly GCA_027122695.1. Classification (NCBI taxonomy): domain Eukaryota; kingdom Metazoa; phylum Chordata; class Actinopteri; order Gadiformes; family Merlucciidae; genus Merluccius; species Merluccius productus. The sequence goes on from JAOPJI010064325.1 coordinate 16,628, forward strand.
AAATTAGGGATGCGATACATCGGATTAGTTCATTGATTTTTCTATAGCTCTTAATATTAAACATGGCGATAAATCCATCTCAAATATACATTTAGTCAACCCTTTAAGTTTGTTCAGCCCATTCTTTTTTCCTTGTACCACATAACTGATAGATGCGTCATAAAATTAACTTGGATAAAAGACTGGCCATTGACACGCTAAAATTTAATCCTAAACGCCGTTTACACTTGCGAAATCTAGGATTTTAATCACACAAACACCTATTTCTAGAAAAGCCACAGACTCTAGATTTCAGAATCTGCCGTAATTAATTATTGGAAGCGGGTTTTTCATGGATTATAATATATGGGTACCTCCGCTTTACTTGTATTTAATTATCTGTGCCCCTAAGAGCGATAGCGATGAGGCACAAATAATTAAATATGGCAGATTCTGAAATCTAGAGTCTGTGGCTTTTCTAGAAATAGGTGTTTGTGAGATTAAAAGGGAGGCCGCGCAAGCGTACATGTCATTTGAGATTAATTTGATCCGTGAAAATAGCCACTGCCTTATAACCATTCATAACTCCTGTAGTTTTAAAAATTATTATTATATTTAACTATTTAAAACGATATGAAATAGAGGAAACCATTTGAGTGTATTCAGTTGTTTTTAAAGTTATATTATTTTCAATCATAATGTCGTTCGATAACCAAAGCTGCTATAACCTATGAGATAAGCATATAAATCATAAACCTTGAATAACTTAAAGAAGCAGTAGTGATATAGAACTGGATTGGAGTCGCTAAGACTGCAATCACATCAGACAGTCAATATACACTTGCAAGTTATGATGAAAAAGAGAAACGCTGCGACTGAAATAAAGCTTTGAAATCAAACAAATTTATATTGAGAGGATTGATAAAAAGTTTGCTTTTTGGCGGAGCAACGAGAATTTTGTGAATTTTTCATTCATTTATTTGAAATCTCAGATTAACAACCATCGGCTATTGGTTCCCTTGTTGAAACGGACCTTGAGGGGGGAACCTGTTGCCTTGCGCTGATGAAGATCCATGGGAAGGAGGGTAGCTCACCGGAGGCCCACTAAAAGATTGCGATGGCATCCCCATGCCGGGGTGAGGCGGTTGAGTGTTGCTTGGCGTCGACTGTCTTGGAGGCATGCCGACCGGTGGCTGGCCTTGGGGTTGTTGACCCACAAAACCCATTTGTCCAGGGTGGTTGGCATGCGCATTAGGGGTTGGGAAACCAGGCCTCATGTTAGGTGGGGGCATCCTTTGGGGCTGTTGTTGACCCATGTTCATGGGAGGCATAGGTCTCATTCCGTATGGAGGTTGATTCATCTGTGTGGGTGGTAATTGGTGACCCATTTGAGGCGGATGTTGCTGTTGACCCATTTGAGGCGGTTGTTGTTGTTGACCCATTTGAGGCGGTTGTTGTTGTTGACCCATTTGAGGCGGTTGTTGTTGTTGACCCATTTGAGGCGGCTGTTGTTGTTGACCCATTTGAGGCGGCTGTTGTTGTCGACCCATTTGAGGTGGATGCTGCTGTTGGTGGGCAAATTGTGGTGGTTGCTGGTGATGGCTCCCTGGAAAAGAAGGCGAACGGGCTTCGCCAGACGCCGCGTGTCCTCTTTGGTTCGCATCCGGGCCAGGAGAACTTTGATTGTAGAATCCATGAGATTGGTCATGCTGAAAGGATGATTGTTCTTGGTTCTGATTTTTGGGGTGGAAAGTAACTGACGATGGAGACACGGCATTTTCTTTATGTGCACCGTCTACATAAGATGTTCAACTAGAACTATTCTGACTTTTTAAATACATTGGTTTCTAATTGAGTCATCTTTGGTGGAAGAGGATAATGACGCAGTTTCGCGAATGTTGGACTCGTTTTGTTCAAAAGCTAATAAATCTTCCTCGTATGTTTGTTCTTTTCGCTCCGAAACGTGACCTCTTGTGAGAGAAGCATTTCTGGATGTACCTAAAGAAACGCTTTTAATGGCAATGATCCAGCGCCAAAAATATACTCTCCGAGTGTATTTTATGTGGAACGGCTTCATGAGTGATGATAGGCTTCGACAACGAATTAACTAATTAATTTTTAGTTAGAAATTTATTTAACTATCATAGCTATAGGGCATGTCTATTAGTAGATACTTTCTGCGTTTCCAGCTGGCAACAAACTGAGACCTTTAAATCCATCGACAATTTCAATCTTTTGTATCGAGGTATCGATTTGTTTATTGAACAAAACTTCCTTTGACTGGAACGACGAAGGCTCTTTTCCGAAAATAACCACAACAGCCATTCAATCGACAGATACCTTTGATGCGTAGGTAGATAGGATTTGTTTGCGTTGCAAGCGCAAAATCATCCATATTTTCGATCAAAATCCAATCCTTTTCTAAAAATCGTTTATAATGCAATATTCCACTCGACTCCATACCTTCATCCAAGTATTCGAGAGTTACTTCCTTGTTAGAGGGGATTTGTTTTGGGAACAGGCCTACAACTTTGGCATAGAACACGTCAAAGTGTGGAATCTCTTCTGGTAGTAAGAATTTCTTAATGATGTCGCAGTATTTCACTTTAATCATTCTCATTGCACAATCCATGTTTATCGACACAACTCAGCAATCACAATGTTCGTACTAGGGATTTAATATTCGAGTGTAATCGGATATTACTTTTAGGTCCGTATACAGCAGTAAAACGAGTATTAGGACAGTCTTAAATGGTTATTTTTACGCTTCTTTTTACTTTTAATTATATTTTTGTATTTTTAATTACATATAGCATTAATATTTGTAACTGTTTGCGTGTTACGATACCCGATAACAGCCGACTGGTGGTGCTTATTTCAGTCAGCTGTTTGCGTTGCTTTGACGCTTTGAATTGCTGTTCATTTGGCCTTTTTACTATGTATTGTAAGCTATTGTCAAATATCGATTAATCACTCATAATGTACCTGTTAGTGACGAGCCGAATTCATACGTTACCTTTGTTTTGTTTTAGTGTCACATTTTGAGACTAAATTCAAAACTGTTGCGTAGTTTTATTTGTTCAGTTTGTGTGCTTTACACTTTAAGTTAGATTGCCGAGGGATGTAAAGTTTTGCGTTAATCTTCATTTTGATACTATCTACTACTGCGATTGTGGCGAAATATAACACTTCTAAATGCTACCACTAAAAATATTGTGGGAGACGGGATAAAGCAAAAATCTTTAATTAACCGTCCAATATGAATTCAAAGAATTTGAAGAATGTGACAATTTACCGAATACACCTATTCACGTCTACACAATAGTTAACTGTTTTAGGTGGGAATTCATTGCACTTAATGTAGTCAAATAATTCACTTGATAGTTTTAAGCTGTATAATTAATATTTGTATCAACTTTACACTTCTTCAGAGTTGGTTGGTTTTCGTATAACCAGGAGATTTTCAGGATTTTAGCCAAAACCTCAGAGTAAAGTCGTAAAATTGTAGCGTAATATCCAAGATATTAGAGTTGAATATAGAAAAAGCTAATTTCGTCATGTACGCTTAACAAAATACTTGGGACATTGAATTAGATACAACCATACTAATGACCAAATGATCTACGAAATAATAGCGCGAAAGCTCCACTTTGTCTCGGCGTTCTTGTCCGTTCTCCACGGCAAATATTTTGTTTTTTACACGGCCTCATTTCACTTTTAGTTTTCTCATAGTTGTTTTATAACATAAACAACAGTTTGGACCGAATGTGTCAGCTTCATAAAATAGTTAAGTTTTTATTTGAGCACGAAGTGATTGCATTTAAGCGAATTTTAATTCCTAGTTAAACCTTAAAATTAAATTAGGGCAACGGCAAACGTTGTCTTGAGTCAACAATGCGCGCGCGTGCTAAACACAGCATGTAAAAAGTATTGGTTATAATTCGTGTTTAACATTTAATTTGGTCTAAATCGACTTCTTTCCGCAAAAACAAATTTATTGTAGTTTTTTCATTTGCAATGATGTGCGCGCATATATCCTATTTTTGTGTTTACGTTTATTGAATCTAATTTACTTACCACTGTTTTTTTAAACATTAATCAATTTATAATAACAAATTTTTAAAGCTGAGTTGAGTTATACCATAAGAAAATTAGATAATAAAATTTTTGGTTTTCAAACTTAAAGCATTGCTCTTTGAGGAAACATTCAACGTCCTTACAATTCTGCTAAAAAGTAGCATAATAACTTTGTTTAGTTCATAAATTTTTTTCAAATATTTTGGTTCTGTATATTAGAAAATAGTTGAGGTTTTCCCCTAAAAATGTGTTTGAAATATTTTAAAATTTATTAATTGTATTAATTCTTGGTTTAATAGTGTAGAACTACTAGATAAAAAAATTAAAAGATATATATTTATGCCACTTTTTATTTCTAACGTCTAGCGAACACAAAAACATTAAAAGGATAAAAAATCTAAAAATTGATATATTTCAACATTAAACACTTTCCTATTCAGAGTGTTTTTGATTATTCATAACTAGCGCGAAATCACTGGCGTTGCCCAGTTACAATTAAATTAATTTTTTAATTAGTCCGTTGATTTTAAAAATGAAAGCAGAAACTTATTCAATAGCGCTTAAATATATTCAAAACGTTTCAAAACTTCAGCTATTAAAACATATAATACACAACGAATAATTCTTTAAAAGCGGTTTAAATATAGAAATTAAGTTAAAACACATAATTCAGTTGGAAAATAATGTAATGTTTGGGAAAGAATCATATGAACAATAAGGTTAATCTCCATTTTAATCCAAATCCCGATTTTAAATGTTTCATATCTCTAAAACTATAAGTGCTGTAAAACAACTAAGTAGCTCATTAAGTACGTTGTTAATAGTTCGTTTTACGCATATAATTTACACGCACTAAAAACGCGTAAATAACGAGAACAGGGTTTGCACATGCGTACTGGTGTGTACAGACAGACACTACTCTTTTATATATATAGTAGATGTAAATAATCCTATTTTTAGAAACATCTCTATTATTAGATTTTCTGATGTGATTTTTTTGTGAGTTGTGAAATTTATTGGGCAAATATAATATTAGGTATACTTTCAGTGAATTTATTTTTATATTCGAGGCTGTTCCCGTGTAAGCTTCATATCGGATGACTTAGTTAATTAAAAAACTACAGTAAAATATATATTTAACAAAAAGTACAACTTCGCTTAAGCATCGTCATAGAACGAGTACTTGAAAAATTGGATATAATATTTATGTGGATAATCTTTTACTTGGCCAGATGTAATCTCTGTTTACGCCCATGTACTATTACAACAATCATTAATCGCCATTAAGGAAGTGTAAGGTAGTTAAAATAAATTTATTTTAAAATTACCGAGATAAGTTTATATAAATATCAACAAATTTTTAAACTCATACATAAGGAAATGAAATTTCTGCACATGTGTGCTTCTGTGACACACAGACAGATACTCCTCCTTCATAGATAGAGTAGATTGACTTATAATTCAGTTACAGACAATTCTAAAGATACACTCTGTATTGAATCTTTATTAAGGCCCTATACAATACTTTTTAAATATTTAAATTAATCACATAAGGTTAACCTAATCAACACCAAACTACCCCACTAGTGCTCAATATATTGCACTCAACTGAAACGTCAATTTATAGAAAAAAATTAACCGAGGCGCGAGTTAGAACCAAGTTGCGGCCTAATGTGACCACTTTACGCTACTTTATGTGCGCATGCATATTATTATAATAATAGTAAACCCTTAAATACTATGCGAGCTTAAAAATACGCAATATTGAAAACAAGACAGGCGTGCGCAATCACAACAAAGAATAAAGAGAGCAAAGTAAAAAAATGAAAATGTTCAGTGGTGTTATAGTACACTTATCAATGGAGTACATTGAATGGAACGACGGTAACTGAAATATACACAGATATACAAGAGATATGAAAATTGATCGATCCATCGGACGTTGAAAGAGGAAACATACAGAGTACAAATTGAACGGCAATAAAAAACCAAGGCAATCCCACCAACCGATTCAATCAATAGATTCGGCCGTTGTAATGGGATTTCTTCGAGGAGTCCGCAGAAGACGAAGAAGCGTGAGTTGCATCCGTAGAAGCGGCGGCGGCGGCGGGCGGAAAATTCAAGTTATGCGTCCCTCTATTGGTGGATGCGGCCGCGCCGGTAAGAGGGACGGCCCTGCGTGGAGGCGAACGAGAGCTAACGTTCGAAGCATAACGTCTATCACCACTCTGTTGCGGGTATGGGTGGTAATTGTTAGTACGATAATTGTTGTGCTGTTGACGATTGCGCATGGACGGAGTGTATCGACTGAGGAACCCCGGTGGAATGGTAATAATGGGTTCTCTTTTGTCATTGCGCGAGTTGAACATGTCGTAATTTGAGACAGTGAGTGTTGACATCAGCTCCTTCAGGCTGGTTGGCATTGGGTCCGACCTATTGCATGCAAGTGTAAATACAAAACATATACATATATATATTTGTCCAATCACACACGTTACACAGTCAACTAGTGATGCAAATAAACAATTAAACTTAAAAAGTTACCAGAAGAAATCGTGGTTAAGCGCACCATCCGCATCTAACCGATTTGTCGGATCGTACACCAACAACTTGTCGATAAGATCAAGTGCGTATTCAAATTTTATGTATTGGGAAAGACGCTCAACTACACACCGTCTAACTCCCTGTGTTAGCTCAAGTTGGTTGTAGAGATAGAGGTCGGCAGCTCCGGGCCACTCAGACACCTTGATGGAGCCGCACAACACTTGAATAAGTTGCAACTGAGCTATCTCATTAGCTCCCTAGCAGTCGAAGTTTGGGTCTAAAACCACAAAAAAATAATACTTGAAGGATGGCAACACGAGTAAAGAGCTCGGCAACGATGCAACCGGCAGCCCATATATCAATGGAGCTGTCATATTTGACGGCACCAAGGAGAAGTTCAGGAGCACGATACCACAAAGTGACAACTCGATTAGAGAATTTAGGGTCAGGCTGCGGCTCAAAGCTGGGTGTCTTGGTAAACCTTGCAAGACCGAAATCTGCCAGTTTAAGTACGCCATCACGAGTCACCAGAATATTGGAAGATTTTATGTCACGATGAATGATGTTGTTGTAGTGGAGATAGTAGAGACCGTTGAACATCATGTGGGCAATCTTTTTAATTTCGCCCAAACTGAAAATCACCTTATAATTGGCCAGCAATCCCGCCAAGTCATGCTCACAAAAATCCAGTACAAGGTAGAGTGATGTTTTGAAGGCGTTCTCGTCGGAACCTTTATTAGTTTTTTTTCAGTCACCACTATAAAAGCTAATCCAAAGTGAATTACCTTTTTCAAAACAGATTTCCTTCAGATTTAACAGGTTGTCATGATGGACAACTTGGAGAATTTTTATCTCGCGTAAACTTGTAATAGGCAACTACATAAATTAAATTTAACCTACTAACGAGAGTTTCATGTTATTATTTGTGTGGCGATTTCACCAATTATCTCTCGGTGAAAACAAACTACATTTCCTAAACTATTAACCTATCTAACCTCGAAACAATATCCTATCCTAACTCATAAACTTTTAAGTTTGTTAAAGCTATCAACGAACGGCAAATATAAAAACGTTAGCTACATACACCGTTGGTCTCCTTGTCCATTATAAACTTTTTTAAAGCGCAAACTTTGTTGGTTTTTCTATTTCTGGCCTTAAAAACCTCTCTATATACAAAAATATAAGTAAGATTGTGAGAGAGGAATAGTGACGATTTGAATATCGCTCAAACCGTCACTATCGACTGAGTTACCCAAAGGTGCCTTTGCCAACTTTGGTTAGCTTTTCATATTCGGCTATATCTTTGATATAGGGGTAATCTAACTTGGATATCAACACTGATGGATCCATCCGAATAATGCAGATTTCGTGACAGTGGCGAAGGTGGCCGACGGATTACGTGTAGATTGAGTTTGCTGTGTTGAGTGGCTATTCGCGATAAGGCTCATTCTTCATGAAGCCCATTAGTTTTTGTTAATTTACAGAAATAAATAAGTGCGTTGTATGCATAAAAGGATTGCTGTAAAGAGGTTTGTGGGTTTTAAACGCTTGCGCGTTTTATAGGAGACTGGGACTAGCCCACAAATTTTAATCACCAAACAATAGAATGTTTGTTTGTTGTGACGATTAGTCTTAATTGGTGTCAAATCGAGGATTAAACGCGTATATGCTAACTTTATATTGAAATTGGCTATGTCGCGTTTATTAGCTTACAATTATCCCTAGCAAATTTACTAATTACAATAGCATCGGGAAATATGCTACTTTTGCTTTTTCTGGAACCAAAATTACTAGGTGCTAATCCGGAGATTAATCACCTCAATTGGAGATTACCGCGGAAAATAGGGTATGTATCAGCGATCAAGGATAGATCAATTGGTCTATAGAGCATTACCTTAGCGTTGAGGTGAATGCCTTCTATTTATTAGAAAATTGTTAAATATACTTTCCACACACCTATATTGAATTGGATAGTAGCATTATTACGGCTGTTATACGATGTTTAAATTGAAATCCATATGAATCATTTTGGAAGTAACTATTGACACGCTAAGTATATACAGGTCCCTCTGTTTGACCTATACTTAATTACTTGTGTCTCATCGCTCTTATGTGCCACAAATACTCAAACATGCCAGATTTTGAGTTCTAACTTTGCATCTTTAATAGAAACAGGCGTTGGAGAGATTGAAAACGGCGACCTCGCAGGCGTACATGACGGTTTGGATTGATTTATCCCGTAAGAATGGCTGTGGCTATTCTCGTGGGCAATAATACACAGGTTCAACATGTACGCTTGCGTAATCCCATTTAATTACCTACCATTTTCCATTTCTAGAGAAGCTACAGATCTTAAATTTCAGGATCTGCCATATTTCATTATTTGTGGCCTATCGCTACCGCTCTTAGGGGCCACAAAAAAGAAATATAGGTAAAACTGGGGGACCTCTACATTATTGTCCATGAGAATAGCCACACCCTTAATTAAAATGCAGATCCGCGCGCGCACGATATTGCGAAAATTCGCGGTGGTTTTTATTCTTCGAGTACGTTGTTGCAATAACCGCTAAATAAAAAAGGATAGGAATGCAAAGTAATTTAACATTCAATACATCCAAATATTCACAGAAAGTTGATTTTTTATTAAAATAATGAAATGCCCGAGAAAGTTACTTATGTTAATTTTACAGCATCAGGTAATAGTGAGACCTTTTGTATTTGAAGCTAAAAATTTCGTTGAAAATTTATTACTAGCGGTTTTTGCGCTCAAAGCCGGACTTTTTAAGTTGGTACTTAGTTATTTAATTAAGTATTTATAATTATCGAGACAAAATAAGAAAATAAACTGTCAGAAATATATTTATAGTTATCAAATTATTCTCTATGAGTCTCTGTTAAAGAATAACAGCGGTCAAAGATTAACTCAGAATGCTGAGCGTAATCTTTTAAATCATCTCCAGTAACTAAGTTTAAATTGTTAGAGTATAATCATCTTTAGTGAGTTTTTAAGTTTTTCTTTAATTTCACCGGTCAAAATGACGTGTTATGCACCTTCTTATTTGGATTTTGTGGTGGAACCAGATTCGACTTACCTTTTCATCAAGTCATTGAGCGCAGATCTCGGAAGTTTCATACCCTTAAGATAGTTCTTTTTGTGACTGACCTTTTTCTACCACCAAATATATTTCAGGTGCTCTATCATGTTCGTAGTGAAATAACTTTTGTCATTATTATCACCGTTTTATTTTAATCCGGGGTTGGACACAAAACCGGTACACTACAACCGCCAAGTATCAACTACTGAACTATATTCTGTAGTGAATTAAATTTATTTTTATTAATTAAAAATTGGGGTACAGAAATTGATTTGTTTTGTAGTTGAACGTTAATTGAATAAATAATAGGATTAGAATTAATTTCTGTGCTTTGAAAGCTTTAATCCAGAAGTATTAAAAACACAGATTAGACCATTAAATTTTCCTAAATCTGAGCTCCGAAATAAAAACAGCAACACTATCACCTAGATCTGTTAGCTTGCAAAGTAAGTGAATGAAAACTTGCAACCCTTTCGTCCGATCTCGGATTGCTAGCTTTCGTCTATATAGGTTTGGTTTTATTTTTAACTCATTGTTAGATCTCGACGTGTTCATTTTGTGGTGAATGACGAACCTTTCTTCTCTTGTGATGGATGAGAAATTCAGTCGACACTATAACAACATCGAGTCAATCGATTGGATGGCGGATCGTTCCTTGGAGCGACTGAGATATCATTTTTTGAAAAAGTTCACTCATCGGGTGAGCGTATGGACCAGAGTGAAGATAGTGTCCGATAGAGTAGCTGGATGGGTTATCATCATACTACTTGGATTGATGGCTGGCGTGACTGCCAAAGTTGTGTCTATTGGTGTGAACTACCTTACCGATATAAAAGAAGGCGTATGCGTTAGTGGGATACTGCTCAATAAAAGTGAATGTTGTTGGAATAGCAACTCCACACGAGCAAGCATTGAACATCGTTACGAGATAGTGTGTGATGAGTGGAAGACTTGGGCCGTTCTTTTGGGGCTAACTTCAAGATGGTCTGTTTTCACTTTCAACTATGGTGTATACACTGTTTTGGCTGTATTGTACACTTTATTTTCAAGTTGTGTGGTGTATGTGACACCTTATGCTGGAGGTGGTGGTATCGCGGAAGTACGTGCTTTTATGACCAATCGTTGCACATTCATTCTAACACAATAACAACCAAATGGAATAATGTCAATTTAATCCATTGTGACTATAGGTAAAAACCATTCTTGGTGGATTTATCATGCGAGGTTACTTCGGTATCGTGACCTACATCTCGAAGACACTATCCTTGATACCCACCGTCGCGTCTGGTCTCGTTCTCGGTCAAGAAGGCCCAATGGTTCACATTTGTTGTTGTTTAGCCAACATTATTTGTCGTATCAACAACAACTACAGGTTTAACGAATCAAAGCACCACGATGTATCCACTACGTCCACTCTTGAATAGTTAATTTGTTTGGTTAGATATATTTTGCGGGGGCAGCTTCAGGTGTTGCTGTGGCGTTTGGTGCTCCTATTGGTGGGCTGTTATTTAGTTACGAAGAAATAAGTTATTATTTTCACGCGAAAACCATTTGGAAGACGTTTGTTTGCGGAACCATCGGCGCTATCACACTGGCATCGCTCGATCCGTTGTTCAGTGGCAGGTTTGTGCTCTATTCCATCGACTACACGGTTTCATGGAAGTTTTTTGAAATTGTGTTTTTTATTGTGCTCGGTGTGGCTGGAGTAGGTGTTTTGTGTGTACGTTGTGTTGATAGCTTGTTGTTAGGGGTTGTACGGCGCTCTATTTATTTACTCCACGCTCAAATTTAATAAATACAAGTTTCGGTTCGCGCCATTTAGGAATCCGATTATTCAAGTAATCTTTTTTGATCATAATAGTTAGCTTTAAAGGCACATGGTGCAATTGAACCACAATAGTAATCACATAGTTGTTACATTGTTAACTTAGGTACTAATCACAACCTTGGTCACATCGCTCATCTGCTTTCCGAATTACTTTACACGGTTGCTTAATATTCCCACACACTAATTTAACAAAGTTACTGTAGGTTGAGCAGTCACCATTTGCTGGATATGTTGTTTAACAACTGCAACAAGGAGTTGTGGGCGAGTTCGTTGGAATGGTAGATTTTATTGTCTTCTCTATCTATTTTAAATGAACCTAAATCAACGATTGTTAATCTCACATAGCGATAACACTCTAAGTTACGACATTAAAAATGGACTGCCCAAGACAATGCTACTGGGACTAACGTTGACATTCCTATTGAAAGGTATACTAATGGTCTTCACTCATGGACTGGCTGTATCCACTCTACAAATAAACCACATTTAAATGTATAATTAAGGTTCCAGCAGGTTTACTTGTGCCTAGTTTGACCATAGGAGCATGTGCAGGAAAAATTCTTGGCATTTTTGTGGATTACGCCACAGTGTATGTGTCATTACCATTCACAGTTACACATACCACATAGAAATTATCCAAATTTTTTCCTCTTTTCCGCTTGCAAGTCGAGCAGCTCGTCGTGCATTCTCTCAGGCACCTACTCAGTGCTTGGCGCCGCCGCTTTTTTAGCTGGCACCACACATATGACTGGTGAGCATTGCAGCAGCGATCGATTGTCCTAAAATTCGTTGTTTAGTCGCACTCATTATTATCATGGTGGAGTTGACTGGCCAAATATCGTTTATTGTTCCTTTGATGATCGTGGTTATTATATCCAAACTCATTTCACATTCGCTGCACGAGAGTTTGTAAGATTTGACTTTGACCTCACTCACTAATATGTGCTAACATTGGAATCCAGACACGATGCCCAAATCAAACAGAAACAGTATCCGTTTCTTTTCTCCGCGGAAACAGTTTCGTTTCACGACAGTGCTCACGATATAATGAACCCAAAGTAACTGGATAAATTTGACGACTCATTCGACTAGAAATTCAATTCAAGGCCAAGTAGTCGAATATTAAGTTCAATCAACTCATCCCAAGATAACCAACTGACTACTCCCAATGATGTAATTTATATCGCTTGCATTTTTAGAATTGCCTGTAGAAACTTGTGGTGCTACCGATGTCTGGTGTTACAATTGGCGAACTCAACGCCATCATCAACAACTTCAACTATAGTGGCTATCCTGTCGTGAACAACTTTGAACAAAGACATCTCTACGGCTATGTCACTAGATACGACATATTAACTGCACTAAGTCGATTTGCACAGTGTTGTTCAACAAACCATTCATGACCAATTTAGATAACGATCACAATATCCCGTCGTCGATGTTGTTGAGTACAGTGAAAGTTTGTTTCTGCGAGTCGAAACATGGTTCTGCAATACGACAAGATGTATGCATTGACGACGTCATCAACCTGAACCATATAGTCAACCATGTGAGATTGATCGTGTGTGTTATGCTGGTAAACAGTTGTAGTCGCCGGTTGTTGTGCCACGTCTCGCCTCCATGGAGATGGTCTACATGCTCTTTTGTAAGTTGGGCAATCGTTATGTGTGTGTGGTGGACCAGGGGTAATTGTCTCGCACACTACCAATTTGAATGTGCATTTAGCAAACTCGAAGGTATCATTACCAAGAAAGACATTATTTTGTATGTGGAGAGAAAAATCTGATGTTACTTTTTATAGCGTTTATACTAACTAACTTTTTTTTTCAATGCGTACGCGCTTACGATAAAGTATTGTTGGAGTTAGACGCACATCAAAAACACACTAACGTGAACTCTACAAAAACATCTGGTTTTTAGGGTCGCCCAATTCTCGAGGGGTCGACATTAAGTTGGTCGAGCTGACATGTGCTTCCTACATTAAACAATTGAGCGATTAGAGTTAAAATTTAACTCACCGCATCTATCCTCGCTTTAAATATCGGATTCAGCAGTGACAAGAACCCATAGAAGTAGTCACTCCTCAACGAAACATCCACCTCTGACATATCGGAGACGTATTGAAATAGAATGCAGTCAATGTTGTAGATTTCGCAATAGGTAAGCACTATAAAATAGGAGGTTGAGCAAATTGAACCAATATAAATTAACGGTTCAATACTTGCGGCCGGAAGTCCTGCTATTAGGTAGGTTACTGGAAGTTGCACAAACTGATCACCATACACATTCACACTTTGCTTTGACTTCACGTAGAACATATTGAACGTGGTTTTGGGGATTTTCACGTCGCGGCAATAGGCCAGTGCTGACGACTTTGGTTTCTCAGTGTTCACTATGACTATCTTTACACTTCTGTCCAAATCTTTAAACAGCTAAACGGTCACACGTCACGACAAGTTAACACACAGTTAGTCTACCAAATCACACAACAAATACGCCTTTTGGGGGTAGAACGACTTGTGATTCAGCGATATCAACAACGACGTCATATCGCCCGTGAGTGCGTAAATACATGTGGTGGTCTCTGAAGGAGGAGTGCTCCCTCTGAGCGCATTGTCGCAGTAGTACTCACAATAACTCAAACTGGCGATCACACCCACCAATGTCAACTGAGACTTCATGAAATGCATGAAGGACATCGCGGAGTTCCCGTAGACCACATAGATGCGCTTCACACTTTTTATTTCGTTCAGTTCCTTCCACTGCGAGTTCCATCTTACGACTATGTCGTTTTTCTCCACTTCCTCCACTTGCGACTGCTCTTCTTGTTTCTCGGACGACAGGGGCCCGTTAATCAGCTCGTTTATAGGCATGTACCACCGGGCATCCGACTCCAGGTAACGCGAATATGCACTTTTCTCTAAGGTGTACCTCCACATTTGAATACGTTGCGCGCGCACAGTCATTGAGTTGGACAGTGCCGATTGGGTGTTGCAGCTCGTAAAGTATTTGGAATTAGTTGGAAGTGGGACCGTTGTACTCATGCCCGCAAACTTTATGAATCCCCTTTTTGGGGTTATTGAAACAGACAAGCAAGGACTGCAACCTTGAGTAGTCAGCGATACATAGACTTCAATAACTAATACGTTGTTAACAGTTTTAAAGGCGTAAGTAGATTGTGACGCTTTTGTGTACATAGAGGACTGGATCAATTTCTTAAAAAGTGACGTGTGCGCTTGCGCATATGTGAAAATTTCCATTTTATGCTACTGTTTTTAGTTTAATGAATTAAAGTTCACCATGCAAAACAGACTTGACTAGCGCGAAATCCCAGTTTTATTTGGAGTTTTAAGCGAAAGTTTTATTTAAGTGTTATATTACATTGGATTGTTTACTTGTAATTTTTCAACAAATAATGTAACGTAATTGTAAACTTGATAAGTTTACTGTACGTTTCACTAATTCAAGGATGTACCCCACTATTTGACAAACTGTTTAATAGCTTAGTTGTTGTAAAAATTGTGTGTACTAATAACTTAATTTGAAAATACTTAAAAAGTTTATAATAACCCGTCTTTAATAAAGCTAATGAATTAGTTGATTGATTTTAATTGAGGTTAAAAGGAGCGAATAGATCAATGCTATTTGTACAATAGGTTGACGTGAAAATAAATCCAATAAAGAGTTATTCAATAATTTATTTTATACCAACAAATAATTCAGCGTGCTGAAATGTAAATCTTGAAGTAGATCACTAAGGTTTAGTTAGATGGTTTGACATTACATCTTAAAATTAACAATGAATATCGTAAAGAAGAGTGCTGCATTTTAGGAACTCAAAGTTAATATTTGTATTGTAAAATTTGGGCTACAATAAGCAAAAGTTCCACCAAGCGCCTACAATAACCATGAACACTCTCACACAATAAAATAATTTGTGTATTAAAATACCAAATGATTGGATCAACGCTAATAGTCAAAGGGTTTAATAGTATAGCTATAAAGCAAACTATATTTGCGTAAATTAGGAAAACCCAACCATGTTCTATTATAATCGGATTATATGTTTGAAAATCAACTTAAAACTATTGCATTTAAGCCTACAATTAAGTATTTAATAAAATCTATCAAAATGGTCAAATTTATCTATGGTTGTATTGCGTTAGTAGTGTTGTCAAATGTGTGTATAAGGAAAAAATGTTTTCCGACATGCGTACTTGTCGAAACACACACGGACACCACTCTTTTATATATATGGTAGATATACGATATAAAAAAATCTAAACACGGATTTTTTTCACAAACTATGTCGTTTTTGTTATATCTCGAGGTTATACGCATACACCATTCTACCTTATTTAAAGTTGTTTTTCATTGTAATGAAAATGAACATAAAACACCAAGACTTGACACAAGTGTGCGTGTAACTGTAAACTAGTTGATCTTCATTGGACACAAACACAGAGTTTGTTTGTATTATACATTGTACAAAATATCAATGAAACTAATGCACTTGAAAACGACAACTAAGTAGGTTATGCGGATAAATAGAGAGCGACAACTAAACAGACAAGACACGGTGAATATATGATAGGTAGAGAATTTTAAAAATAATTAAAATTCCATCTAACTGCTTATTTGCCACCCATAAATCTAAAGTTTGTAACTTTGGTGACATTGTTCCAGATCAATCAAGTTCGATTTCCAACTGAGTTATAGTAGAAACTGAGTTGGTGGTGGAGGATGGTGGGAGTGAAACTTGTTGCTTTTCAGTCGGGAGTTCGGTCGATCCAAGCCTCATGTCGTTCACTGTCTTGACCAAATCGAAGTAGTTTTGATTCAGACATAGACGATCGTCTTTAGTGTTCAAAGTTGACGGGAGCTCACTGGACGAGGCAGCTTTTGAGAGTCGCTCGGTAGTCACGGCGAGTTTGGTGGCGTTTTCCATGACCGATGAAGCTTCCATGGTAAAGTGGTGTCGACTGCCATTGAGAGTTTTGAATATTTTAAAAGCCTCCTTCGAGTTGTTGATGGCATCTTTGAAGTGCGAGCTAAACACTTGCTGTTTGGCCAGCAATAGCAAGAGAATGCCATAATTAACCGACAAACTCGACGAGGATCCCGCCCAAAATTTCATAATATGCAATGCATTATGGAGCAGTTGAATTGAAACCGAATTCTTTCCCAATGTGGACAGTGACAACGCCAAGTTGGTGTCGATAGTAACAATTTCAGGGTGGTCCGGGCCATACACAAGTGTAACGAGATACTTCACTCGCTTCAACACCTTAATTCCTGACACCACACTTCTACCATTGGAAAAATACAACCCAAGGTTTATGTAGGAGTGTATGGTGTCGTGATGATCAATACCAAAGTGGCGTTCATAAATGAGGACGGCTTTTTTTTGGAACATGACTGCCTCGGTCAAATCATTGGTACAGTAGCAAATTTTGGCGAGACGCTCATACACTAAAGCCAATTGTGGATTTACGAGTCCGTATATTTGAGTCAAATGAGCGGCCGCAGCTGAAAGAACGTTGTAGGCGGACTTGAGCAGGGTTGGGTTATCACTGGCCATGTACTCTTTGGCCAAGTTTATAGCGCCCAGTGCGTCGATCGACAGAACACCTATAGTTTTAACTATTGGAGTTAAATCGATAATGTCGTCCGAAAAAAATGCGTGGTGTTTGTTGGACTCAAAGTCAAACTCTCTGGAAACCAACTGCACTCCGTGCACTTGACAGAATCTTCTCAACAACGAAACACAAGTGATATAGTAGTTTTCTCTGAGCTGTCTGATATCACGACAATCAAGTTGGAACCCGTATTTATCAGAAACTGCCACAACAATCATACTCCACAAAGTGCTAGGAGTCAAGTTGAACCATTGGTCATTTTTGCACTCTTGCGAAGGTTGTGAACTGCCGTTAAGGTTGTTTTTGCGTTTTCCTCGGCGGGATATTTTCACTTCATCTTTAGGAGAAGACGCCTTTGGGTAGGGGTTGTTGCCGAGGAAGCAATTCAGATAGTGTGCGGTGATTTGACCAGTAGCAAACTTCCTGATATTGCTAGCCAACAGTGATCTGAAAAAAGGTTTCGTTGCTCGAATGATCATTTCAGAAACGCAAATTCTCTATTGAAGATGTAAGAAGTTCTTAAACATAATCGACACTATATTGTTACATGAACATATTGTATGGCTGGCGTGGATGAAGATACAACCAAGGCGTCAAAATAACCCAAGTATCTCATGTTGATGCCTTTGGAGTGGAATAATTTGGTGAGCGAGTCACCGGCGTACAACATGTGGGTTTGCAATTGAGAAACCACTTCGGGAACAAAGGTAGAGACCATGTAGTGCGACATACGGTGACACAAACTACGATCCATAGACATTAATTCCTCCTAAACATTGAACAGTTGTCATTTGTTCCAACTTTATACGTACTTCATTGGCACTAATGTTCAATTTGGCGTTGAAACAATCGGGACTGACAGCCAAATTATAACCTTTGGAGTCGATCGGATGGTTGCATAACAACGCTGCTTCTCTATTTGCAACAGCTAAAATAACATGCACTAGTGCTCAATAACACGCTCAACTATAAGCACTTTCCAACTCATTCAACACTTCAGGCGATAGTTGCACATCATTACAGTCAGAGTCTTTCTTCAATCGATGTAAGGATTGTTGTTTGAGTTGTTCCAACTTCTCATCTCTAATTTTGGAGAAGTGCAAATATTGCTGAGTGTAGAACTCGTCCACCAAAACTTCACGGAAAATTCGCATTTTGTTAGAGAAGCGTTTTTGGGGGAAAGTGTAGTTGTGGGTGAGTTTGGAGTAGTTGGCGGCAAAATTAAAGTCATCCGGATAGTATTGATTTTTCTGGGGGGCTAACATATACTAAGTTTTCGCACACATTTTGCTCTCATACCTTCGTCGATAAACAACGGGTCTGGAGGCAACAAACGATACACATCGATCAAATAATGACGTCCATCACTACCGACTATGCCTTTGATTTCAATAGACGACTTGAGAGCAACAGGTTGGTTGTCTTCCGGATTAATAAAACTGAGAATGTAAACACACTTTATTGCGCCTGAAAAGAAAATAATTACGTGGCGGGTCTCAATTTGAGGTTCGGTTTGAGATAATTTAACAATTGGTCGAATTGTTCGTTGTATTTGATGGCCGAATCAACCGATTCCACAGTACCATAAGCGACAATGTTATCGCTGCTTTTCTGAAAGATCCCCGGAATAACAGACTGGACCAGTACACGATGTCCATGGTAGTCGACAACAGTAGTGCACAAGTTGAACACACCTTCCAAATTGAGGCGATTCATCAGATCGATGCCACGCAAATCAAGCAGTGTTGCGCTTTTTGTGGCGGCATCACCACCAAGAGCTTTGAAATAGCCTTTGGTATCGCAGGACACACTGAAGAAAAGATTGTTCCACACAAAAAGTTGTTCCCTTCAAGTCGCGTCACACAACGCATGAGCCGATAGAAATACTTGAATTTTTCGTGTGGGTTCATGGGTTTTAGACTGCCTTCAACCAAAAGTTTTACACCTTTGCTGGCAACATGAGCCATATCGACCACAACCTTAATTATTGCACAATAAGCATACCGATTAAGATGGCGTTATGTAGGATATATCAACAACAGTAGAAGAGTGTTGCAACAAACACAAGCGATGTAAAATAAAAAAGTTCGACCTTACTCTGTGAATTGACCGATCTCGCAAGATACGATCATTAACATCATCTTGCTTGAGTTGTTTGACCGATTGAAACTCCTCGTTCCAGTCTCTGAGCTGCAAGGAAATTAACCCTAGATATGTCTCATGCGGAATTACGTGAGAACTTTGGACATCATCTACGCCGGTAATACTCGACAAGACTACAGCAACAATGTTAAAATTTAACACGTCTCAAAACCACAAATTTACTTTCGCTGGCCCGAATCGAGTTTTTGTTATTGGTTGGAAATGGAACAGACCACAAATTGGCTAACAATGATGCAGCAACTACTTACATGCTCAATATACCACTCAAATTAGAAGAATGTGCGAATTCATAGACATTTTTCTTGACATAGCTTTTAACTAATTTTCCAAAGTTGGACTTGAACTTATCGCTTATCTAGAAACACATAAAACAACTCAAATCCTTCAACACATAAAAGCTACTTGAGAAACTAATCCAACCAAGGTGTACGATCTGTAGGAGTCCCTCAAAGGAAGAGGATCAAAATGGTCGTCATCCGACCTGAAGACGTTAAAAATCACACACAAATAGCAAATACCTGTTAATAAAGAAACCATTGACACAACAACTGATATGAATTGTTTTTCCTTCCAGAGTTTTGACTACCAAATACAGAAGGTCTCCCAAAAGTTTTCTCGGGCCGACAGGAGGGTTCCAAGGCGCAAGTTTCAGATCGTCCAAACACTTGATAGCATCCTTAAATAGCTCAACCAATAGAAACTAATAGATAAAAACCTGTGTTCCCATCAATGGAGACAACAATGGCACGATACTAGGTCGTGTAGCCATAAGTGCGTCTACATCACTGTCGTCGAGTGTGATTTCCTCAGGTTCGTTGAGATCAGGGTTGTACCCGAGCACTTCACCTAAGCACACTGGCGATAGTCCGTCGGTGGCGCCAAATATGAGGCTTTCTTTGGCGGTCGAAGAGAGCGAAATGTCGTTGAATCGAGAAATGTGGCAGAGTGCTTCTCTCAAGTTGTACGGGTCTATAGCAAGTTAAAGTAGCTATACACTCATATAAAATATTAAAAACCCACAAATTATAAAAAACACGTGCAGTTAAAATACACACAGTGGGTAACATGCAATTAACAATACTTCCAAAACACTAGCTTTGTGCAGCGAAACCATTAAAGATCAGTAAATGCACTTAAAATGATTTTAGCGTCCTGCTGTGTAGTATTATAAACCAACGACCATTTCTTCATTTTGGACAAATTGTAGTTTTCATAGTTATAAAGAAAAGAGGCTGTACATGGTAACTATGCTTGATAATAAACCCTACTTTTTTCACTGCACCAGAGAAAAACACTCAACTTGTTACCACAACCAAATTTGATGTAAAAATTTGTCAAGTGAAAATGTATCCTGGCCGTAGAAAATAAAAATCGTGAGCAATGCTATTAAACAGAACGTTTAATATTATAACTATAATATAAAATTGTGTAACTTAAGAAAAATAGCTATTCCCTGTTATAATCTGATTAGCTTATTTTCTAATCGGATTATATTTTTGAAAGTCAACCAAAAACGATTACTTTTAACGTAGTAGTAGGTACTTGAGTAGACCTAACTAAATTTGAAAATTTTATCTAGGGTTTAACTATACTAGTAGTATTGTAATGTGTGCGCATAAGTAACAAAATTTTGGACATGCGTACTTGCTGATATACACAAGCGCTTCAACATATAGTAGATGTCGATTTATTATTGTTTGGCAATTTAATCAAACACCAAATGAGTTAGAGACTGCTTTGAACCACATTAATTAATTAAATAAATAATGGGTGCCGAAAGCATTGAATCTACAGCCTTTAATAACACTTATGTGCGAGAGATTTTTCTCTCATCGACGGTGGGAATTCAGAAGAAAAGGATCTGCACATAATAACACCCTTATTGAAATTCAAATTCCCATTTATTTAGATTACAGTAGTGAAATGATAATATAAGTGAGGATTAAAACAATTAAAGTTATTCATTAACACAAAATTAAAATGACGAAGACAAAAATGCCAAAATACCATCCACCAAACGAATAGCAGTTCCGTCACGAATGCTTGGAATCTCGCAGATTTTTGCATAGTCGTCGATTCGGGTGTTCTTATCAACCACCAACGAGAAACACGTTCTCAGCGACGTGTCCATGGATTCCATAATCATCTGCTTTATTTCATAGACAGAATCAGCACTGCTAACCTTGAGATGGACAATCAATGCTACAGATAGAGTGTAAAATGGAAATCAATGAATACTTGGATGTTTATCTGATCATTGACTCCTGGTATGTCTAGGTATATCGAGTAGGCTCGCTGTTCGTCCACTAGATGAATGTGAGACGCGTGGAACTTTAAGTTAGTATCTACCACTAGACTGTTCACGGTTGTTGTTTTCGAGGAGAGATTCAGTTGGCTGTAAACGATTAGATGGATTGTTTTCATCAGTCGTTATCGGATTGGAATGATTTTTATCATCCAATGGAACCCCATTAGCAGGTTCAGATGCCATACTTTCGTATCGATTTGATAACGTGTAAGGATTTAAATTAAAAATCACATTAATCGCTTTATGTGAGGATTAAAATGTCCCACTTGTACACACCCACGGGAATTGGTTTAAAAAACAAGCCGTGAACTCAGTTGCCGCAGACAGTAATGTTCAATTAAATAGTTACAAAATCAAAACGCTCATGGAGGGAAATAAGCGAAAAAGTTAAAAATACGAGGTCGTCATTTTTCGGATCCCTCTCGAACGTGAGTGTGGTCAGTTGTGCCGAACACCGGAAACTAGTGTTAGTTGTGTTGTAATGGTTAAATTTTCAGCGCTGTCCAAAAAATTGTCTATTATAAATAAAAAAAATAACACCAGGTAGTTATCAAGCAGAGTTTTGGACGCTAACAACGACCGAATTTATTTGATGTGTGTGTTATTAGGAAACGAAAAGTTAACCCACAACAATCACTGGTCAAAGAGGTCACCAACGCCGATAAGCTTATCGTTTCAAACGAGTCAATATTGTAAGATAATAATTTGATCTCTACAAATTATGTTTTTAATTGTTTTTATGCCCAATAAAGAGACGCTAATCTTGCAGCAGCAGCAGCAACAACAACAACGACGACCAACGTGGAGATCAACAACTCTTCAACAAATATCCCAAAAACTAATCACCGCGAGAATGAGATCACTAAGCACAAACAACAGTTGGAATCGTTGAAAGAAACCGACCCGGATTTTTACAATTTCTTAAAGGAGCAAGATGAGGCTCTCTTAGACTTTAAAAACGAGGTATCGTCTGATGCGAGTGGTGATGAGCCTTCAGATGGCGCAACCGAATTTTTGTCCGATTCGTTTTCGAGTGACCAATCCGAGGGTGAACTGAACGAGGTACTTTTTCAATGTGCGCTTGATTTCTATTATCGTTATCTCTTCTATTATCGAACTGTTGGTGTTAATCTTAGTTGCGATTGATTGTTAATTTTCCGGTGTGTCACAGTCGTCTCTGGACATTGCGTGGCGAGTTAATGAGAGTAGGTGAATGTTTTTGCAGCGTGTTTAAAATATAATACGTCCCTTGTTGGTATTTATGTTTGAAGTAAACAAAAAATAGGTGTACGGTCATTTTTTCGCACCTTTAGCTGTTTGTTGCACATTTTCCATCTAATGCAAAGTAGAAAGTGGAATCAGTTGGACAAATTCTCTCGATATTGATCAGTTATCGCTAAACGAAATGACTGATCTGACTTTTGTTATGATTGTTGTTATACGATAAGGTTACTGCAGATGATTAATTCAATGAAATTTTGGCCAGTTACTTTCTTTGCCTAAAAATGTGAAAACAATTAATGAATTAATAAATATTTGTATATTTTCAATAATTTTTTTAACCTTCTGATAACGGCTAAAACGAACAGTCTGTGAAACCGTGAAGATGTCTATGCTGAAAACCACACCGCAGTTTTCCAGTATATTTAGGTTTAATACTATTACACGATTTGTTAAGCATCAAAACATTCGAACGAACGATATTTAATTTACCGCTAATCCGCATTAACCGGATTAATTTCGATAGAGTAGTATTGTGAAATCTAACATTGAGTAAAGAACCAATTATAGGTTTACAATATATGTAGTGTATGTAACTTGTACAACGCGGACTTATGATAAGAATTCCGTAAAGTTCTTTTTTATATTGTTGGAAAGAGCGCGCTTATTTAAGATTCAAACAATTACTTTCAACTCGTAAAAACTTCAAAAGATTAATTTTATATATCTCTATCTAAGGTTTCAGATAATTCCCATAGAAAGTTTTCAAACTCACTACCAGACGATCGTGTTTCGTCGCCTTATATTTAGGAGGCAAGCATTAGCACTTGAATAAGTGGCGGAATTGTACGAAGTCTTTAGAATGTCGACTCAAATTACTTGGGATTAATTTAGGAAATAGCATTCATTTGTTAAAAGTCCCTCGTTTGAATGCCTAATAATTAACAATTCGTTTTACAACGCGGCTTTAAATGATTTGTCGTGATATCTGATGGAGTTTTTATACCTCGAACGTCCTCGGACGATGTTTCGTTTACACTTTTCTTTATTTCACAGCAAATTTCCCATAATTATACAGAACATAGTGAAGATGTGACAAACTAAAGAAGTTGTGCAAATGCTGTGGTTGGATCAAATTTAGATTGGGCCGTATTTCACCCCAGCGTCGTTAGCGTTAGTGGGCTAGAAAACTTGTATGCTCGTCGCATTTTTGAGAGATGCTCTACAACTGACACATAAAGAATTCAATAGCGTCTTTGAGTTTATTGGATGTTTGATGAAAAAGTTGAATTTTGACTAAAATTTGTATTGTATATCGACAAAAACGTCTATAAAATCATTGCATTTTCATCAAATCACGAGCAAATGAAACGTGGTGTCATAGCGCACTCTCTTTTATGTTGCGAAGTGATTTGAGTTCGAAAATTGGTTTTGTATTATTCCGAAATGACTGTGGTTTATTAACGCAGTTTTTGAATATTGATCGCGTTCGAAGCGTCAAGTTAATAGTTCATAATTGGAAAAATAGTTAGTTATATACAAGTTTGGGCTATTTCCTAAAGTTAAATGGATAAATAACAGCAGTAGAATAAATTATATACGCATATTTTACGATCTAGGATGGAAATGAACCTAGTCAGCTGAAAACCGTCGAAATATTCGAAAAAACCGTCGATACATTATTCGAGGATTCAACACAGGTAACACACATCACTATTGAATAGGTTTCATGGGAGTTAGAAAAATATCGCATCCATCAAAATGTTGTTAAAATGCTTTCATTCCATCGTCTACGACCAATTTTCCGAAGACCTCTCCAACCCTGCCATTAAATCACTGCTGGAGCACAAAGAACACCATATCTATCATAAACACCGCATACAAGCGGTTTACGCCAACAAAAATTCGATAAACCGAATAATCAATTTCTGCCTCAAACACCTCTCGGCTATTTTGATCGAGATTTTTGGGGAAAAATCTAAAAAGAGCTCCTCATTGAAGATCCCCTTAAAGCTCTACTTCCTGGACCAATACATCGTACACATCGTGATTCGCCCAACTCAATTGATGATTGAATTAGATGCTGAATTGTGTCGCTAACTCCTCAGAGTCCCTCGTTTTGATAGTGTCGTCGATCAACACCACCAGCAAATTTCTCGGACGTTATCCAAAAATTCTGCATTCTTACATCAAGGTATGTGTTTGTGGGTGACGAGTTAGTTTTTATTGGCTGTTTAGCTTTTCGTTAAAATGCTCGAGTATCACGACGAAGATGTGAGAATCAGCTCTTTCGAGCTACTGAGAAAATGGTCTCAATCGAAAAAGTCCGATTCCATTTACCAGGTATTTATTTGGGTGCACTATATACACATACATAATGACCTGTGCAGCAAATAGACAAAATCTATCTGTCAAACAATGGATTTTCGAAGTACCATGACACTTACTCTAGTCTGTGGTTGTTTTTGAAGGTCTCAGTCTGTGAACTGTTGTCCGTCATTCCGCAGAACGCATACCAAATTCTGTTCAAACGCTGCAAAAAGATGATTGTTGACTTGCAAAGTGCTATCGCTGCCAATGATAAGGTTCGCAGTTGACGTCTGTTCAAAAGTGATATTTGTTGATAGAAAGCTAGCGCGAAAATATACTCGTGGCAGTTTGTTCACTCAGTAGAGTTGGTCACCTTCGCCATTTGCAACGACACCAATGCCGAATCTGTACTCAGATCCAACCTCACCCACCCTATCACTCAAATTATGCTGGCCACATTGAATGCCACGAATTCCCCCAAATTTATCCCCTTTAAACTCCACATAATCAAATGTCTTACCAAACTAGTCACTGAAACCAACGTGTACATTCCATTAACGCTACACTTTACCAATGTATGCTTTGACACAACATTTCTCACTACACTTTATTGATGTGTAGATACTAGAACAGAAAGAACTGCTTGTAGTGGGTAGCAACGTTGTTTCGGCCAACACCAAACAACCAGTACTTTGTCGAATGATCAAAGTGTCCAAAGATCAAGCGTTGCTAAATCAATACAAGGTAGTTTTCGGTTTTATGATGACATAGGATTACAGCTTTTGTAGGCAGCAGTATTCAATACAGTTGTGGAACACCTACTCCAGTTTGTAATAACATTTTCAAATAATGTTGCTTTTCCTGATCTTGTTTTTTTGCCGACCAAATGGCTGAAAAAAATCATAAAAGAAACCAAAGTTAAAAGACAATCACTCATACTCAAAACCATCGTACAAAAAGTTATATTTAGTTGTGGATATTTTTGGTTGAGTGTTTTCTCTTTTAGATGGAGGAAAACGCCAGAAAAATATCGGACATACGATTTACTATGGACGGTGGGTCGTCAATTTTTGACCCCGTCAAACCCAACGACTCTGTCAATATAACCAATAGTAGTGCATCCAATTTGAAACTGCCCACTGATCAAAATTCGATTGTAAACTATCTCATTCGTCTGAAAGAGAACAATTTTGATGAGGCCATTCTGAAACCCACGTCAGATTCTAAGGCACAACCTGGGGAGTCTGATGCAAAGAAGGATGGCAAAAAGAATAAGTTTAAAAGTACTCTTAAGAGAATACCCACCAAACTAAAGGCAGTGACCTCTTTGGCCAAAACCAACGGCGATGCTCTGAATGATGAGGTTGTTGATCTCGATCTCAGTGATTGAAGCCCAACTGATTGTTTTAAATTTCACTTCCTGTTGTTGTGTTATATGAGCGGTTAGAGTTTTTTTATGTAGCGCGTTTCAATGAATACCAGCTTCAATGTGACACTATTATGCACTGCTAAATAAGAAAATAAATCGACTCAGCCAATATACACGGCTTTTAGCCTAATAATAAGTTACGATTAAGCCCGGGCGTAGTTAAATTTATTAACACAAAGGCTTTGAATTTGTGTTTATTCACAAAGATTTCCAAACTGTGAAAAATTCAATGGTTGAGGTGGATATGTATATTTATAAGTTGATATTTTTAACAATATGTAAACATAGTTTTTTAACGTTAGTTATTCATTTGAAATTTAATTAAAACCTCACAATATCAGAACTTCGAGGTCATCCTAATGGTAAACTTCGACTGTGGCGAAAATCACAGAATATTAGTACTTCATTGAAAGGATTAACACGTAGATGAAACCAGCTTTGTTTTAAATTAAACTTACAAAATAAAACATTTATTTTGGATATAAGTGGACTATTTCTATTTTTATGCTATTATAAAATTGATTGACCAATGAAACAACTATGGTGGATAATAAAAATAGTATTTGTTGGGCTTCATTGCGCAAGGCCCAAACAAGTCACGCTTATCCGATGCCACGATGGAGACCAGCAAATACGTTGTAATTTAGATTTGTAGCGAAAATTAAATAAATCGAACCAATTCAGGTACCAGAATGCACAAACGTTTACCTTCTTATGAACGACGTGTACTTTGTGCCGTACGCCCAAAGAATTCAGTGGCTATTGAATTCGGTGAATAAAGTAGTAAAAATAGAAATAAAAACTGAGGAAGATGTACTAAAATTGAAGTTTAAAAAGATAAAAACTTAAACTTAGTTGAACGCCCAACAAGACGAGGGCAGTGACTTAGCAGTTTACGCGTTGGAAATAAACAGGAATGATTTTAATTTGGCCAACACACCATCCAGCATTCCTATCCTAGTTAGCGACGCAAAAATTTCAACAACAACAGAAGTGTCATGCATTGGCAGAAGTTATCGTGTGGTGATTGGAATTGATGTCACTCTAACAATGAATAATTTTGTACTATTTCAACATTCAAAAACACAGTCTAATTTTATAAAGAATTCAGAAACGTACCTCTCTATCTTAGACGAGACCAAAATGTGTCTATTAAAGTTGCTCAGCAGTTTTATCACACCGGTAACATGGAAAACTCAACGCTCCTAACACGTAACATAAACTTATTTTAGATCAAACCTCCTAATAGTCATATCCAACTTGAACCTATGATTGAAATTGCGATCTTTGGTTATGTTAGGTTCAGAGAAAATTTCTATTTTGTAATGTTATGTTGAAATCGTGAAAAAAAACGATTTGTTCTAGAGTATTATCGATGGAACCCACTTGAATTCGCTGTCTTTGGATTTTATCGAAGAAACGATTCATAACAAGTTTAATAAAATCTCTGAACTAATTAATCGACCTTTAAATAACGTAATTTACCATACCTTTTAAGTTAAGTAACTTTGCTATCAATTAAATGTAGAATAGCAATCGAACATCAAATTTGAAACTTTCCAGCTTCTTTGATTGTTGTCTAAACCTCCTCAATCAACTGAAAATTGAATCGATTCCTGGTACATGTTTATACGCATTTCCAATTGTTTTAATTGTACCATTAGTCATCGTTGTCATGACGACGGGAATGGTGTCGCTGGAAGAAACAGAGAGCTTAATGAGCTTCAACGAAAGTATGTCGCACCACCGTGTGCTTTTGCATTTTGTACAGTTGGGACCGACTGAGATACAAAATATGAGGTACCTACTTATCCAGTTACATCGATAGTTTTATTTAAAAATTGTATAATTATCATATTTTCGGATGTAAATGATAAACGTTTATCATAAATTTAATAAACGAAAAAGTAAAGCTGTAACTGGAAACCTTCAAATATTATATTTCATACGATACATATCAACTTCACTCATGCACACTATATTACATGTCGCATTTGATGTAATTATGAATATCAAATTACATCTTAAATTTCACTTGAATTTTCGCATATCACATTACACCTCAACTTTTGTTTATTCTTTGCATACCGAATTTCCTTATACTTACGCATATTAAATTCCATTCTAATTTGATCACGTTACATCTCAAATCTCACTTGAACTTGCATGTCACATTACATTTCAAATTAATTAAGTTGGTGCATATCGAATTTCACTTATATTCACGCATACTAAATTTCATTGGAATTTGCGCTTATCACGTCCATTTCAAATTTAATTCAAGTCATGCATATCGGATTTAAATT
>JAOPJI010064369.1:0-5000 GCA_027122695.1 Merluccius productus
TGTGTGTGTGTGTGTGTGTGTGTGTGTGTGTGTGTGTGTGTGTGTGTGTGTGTGTGTGTGAGAGAGAGAGAGATGTAGTGCTCTACCACAGTGTCGAGGATTCTGGGATATGGAGTGCGTTATTCTTTTTATTTTTTATTTTATGCCTTTGCAGTGAGGGAACCGCAGGGGGGGGGGTCGTCTCCTCATCGGGTCCAGAACGTTTCAAGATTCCTCCCATGATCCTGTGTGTGTGTGTGTGTGTGCGTGCGTGTGCGTCTGTGTGTGGGAGAGGTGGGACACTTGAGGAGGAGCGTGGGACTTAAGAAGTGTCAGATGTTTTCTAATGATTTTGTACAAAAAAATGTGAAATGTCCATCCAAAATTATAAAGCAAAATAAAATACAAATCCATGTTAAGTATGGCATCTGTGTCTTTTGTATTATGCTCATATTGCTGAATTGTACTTTAACCCCATAATAGATTGAATAATAGATTTGATTGCACAATGGCGTTATTGAATATCAAGACTGTTAATATTTTGGCTTTTTACGACAGCCATCTTATTGGCATTCAAACACACCGACCAGGAGACTGGATAACATTTGCATTGTTTATTAAGACTTTACAGCAGGACAAGCTACACACACAGTGAGCTGCCCAGCAGAAGGACACATGTGGGTGGGCTCTCTGTCGTTGACGTGAGAACACAGCCTGGACCCCCTTCCTCCTCCCAGGGATAAAACAGAGCGAGAGAGAGATACGGTAGAACTTCACACACACGCTCAAACTCAAACACATCCGCCCCCCCCCACACACACAGACACACACACACACACACACACACACAGACAAACATCTCATTTAGTGTCACACTGTCACACAGCTTGTAGACGCAAAACCTTTTATAGCACCAGGGAGGTCTATGGCTTTATGGCACTTTCAGTACACACACACACACACACAGACAGACAGACGAGACTAACTCTGCATTTACTGCAACATATTGTCTCATCTCTTAAGACTACAAGGCGCATAAGACTGTCAGTGATGTTTAAGACTTTATTTAAGACTGCTTTACATTTATCTTGAAGAGGACTTCTTAAGACTTTTTTTTTGTACGCTGTGTGAGGTCACCGTCTCTCTCACGGTGAGCTGGCCTCTGGCAGGAAGAAGGGCTCTGTGTCGTTCTGTGAGAAGATAATAAGACAACGATAAGAGCTTCATCAATCAAATTGTGTGTGTGTGTGTGTGTGTGAGGATAGATATCGGAGGTACGTGTGTACTGTACACACTGTTTCCTGTCTGAAACAATGCATTGAGTGCATGTGTGTGAGACTGACCGTGTAGGGCCGCGTGTGTGTGGGGGGGGCTCCTCTAGTCGCTCTGGGGCCCCCTGGCCGGCTTGGTGACCTGGACGATCTCCACGGAGGTGAAGCCCTTGTTGGCGGCGGCGCGGTTGCGGGTCCTCATCTTGTTCAGGGCCACCTCTGCCATGTCGGCGCGCTCCTCTGCGTCGTCCAGGTCGTGGATGGTCTTCCTATACTTGGACAGGCTGCTGTTGGCCTGCTCCTCCTGCGCACACACACACACACACACACACATAGAGACCGAGCTCTTAGTTTTGGGTTTGTTATCGGCCTGTATTTTCAAATGATTTTCCATATGGATTGTATATTTTTCAAACTTAATTTTGAAAATTGAATCCAAACATTTGTATCAAACTATTTTTTAACAGTTAAAAAATAGTTTGATACAAAATGATACAAGTACACAGGTATTGCATATCATATTAATATATGCATATATAATATACGTATTAAAAGAGGTTCCTTTATGAGTCAATTCTGAATGAATTTCACTGCTAGATGATTTTATTTGGTCTGGTTATGAGCATTAGTCATGTGATGACATTTTGGGTTTGCAGGAAGTTTCCTGATGACTTGGAGGGAAAAAAACAGACATGCACTTTTAAAAGATGTTCAAAACATGCTTTGAAGTGTTAGGTGTTTCCCTTTTCTCTGGCCTTTACTTCTTTACTCGTTTTTTAGTGGTAGTGTTTTGTAATTCATATTTTTTTTAAAGAACTAACGATGACATCTACTATAACTGTAATAATAATAATAATAATAGTAATAATGATAATAATACTAATGTAGTAATACTAATAATACAACTGTAATAATAATGTAATAATAATTATCATCAGCGTCATAATAATATTAATAATAATAATAATAATAATAATAATAATAATAATAATAATAATAACTGTAATAACAACCCCACTGCTGGTGTCCTGTGCTACTCACAGCTTCCTCTATCTGCCTCTTGTAGGACTTGAGCTTGTTCTGCAGCTTCTCCACCAGCTCCTGCATGCGCTCGTTGGTCTTGTGGTCCTCCTCTGTCTGGAAGACCAGCTCCTTGAGGCGCCGCTCCGCCTTGCGGAAGCCCTTCACCGTCTCCACATGCCGCTTCTGCTCCTGGTCAACTTCACCCTCCAGCTCCTTGATCTGCAGCACGCACACACACACACACACACCCATCCACATACACACACATGCATGCACACAGGAGGAACTGATTCAAAACAAATGTGGTGTGTGTGTGTGTGTGTGTGTGTGTGTGTGTGTGTGTGTGTGTGTGTGTGTGTGTAACTTCCTCATTCACTGGAAAACGATTGATGGTCAGAGAATATACGTTTGAATGGGTAGATGTGCCCTAAACCCTAAGCTTACATTGGTTTGTTGTTGTGCAAGTATCAGTTCATTTTGATGTAATACTTCTAACCAATAACAGTAAAATGTTGATTTAATGCTTAAAATTTTTTTAAGTTTAATTTATTTCACAAAATACGCATGTGAGGACCTGATGTCGACATGTCACATCAGGAGAGGGAAAACGCTAAAAAGTATAAAGTTCAAACTGAAAATGGATGCGGAGGCGGACTCCACATCCAGGGTTGTTGAGCGGTCCGGACGCTCACCCGGGTCTCCAGCTTCTGGATGGTGCGCTTGCCAGCCTTCAGGCCCTGCTGCTCGGCCTCTTCCAGCCGCAGGGTGAGGTCCCGCAGGCTCTGCTCGTGGTTCTTCTTCACCCTCTCCAGGTGAGCGCTGCGCTCCTGCTCCTGGCGCAGCTCCTCACACAGCCGAGTGGCCTGGGGGCGCACACACACACACACACACACACACACATACATACATGCAAACATATGTAACATAACGTACATTGAACCGAAAAATACACATTTATTTTCATATTAGAGCGGCTTCAACGGACACAGCGGTTTTGGGTTTATTCTTGTGTTGTTTATAGGGCTGCACACATATGACAAAATTATCATTAGCAATTATTTAGCTTGACATTGTGATTGCGATTATTCATTACGATTAACAGATTATCCATCAAATTAATATTCTGGGGAACTGGCATAAAAAATGCGATTTATTTATGTTTTTATAATTTTCAACTGTTTTTATATACAGGCCTATTAATCATGACCTTTCACAGAAAGTTAAGAGAGGGCAAAATCGATGCATATGCAATGAATTGTGCAGTCCTTATTGTTTATATTGTACTGCTGTTAATATGCTGTCTTTTGCTGATTATGTTCCCTTAACATGAAAGCAACATCAAAAAAATGAAGTACTGGAGTACTTGCCCACATTTCCTTGAAAACAAAAAAAAAACTACAAACTACAAACTAGATACTTCCATGTCACCACTAACATGGGACCAACAGCTCAGCCGGTGGACTCACGTCGGTCACGGCTTTCTTGGCGCGCTCCTCCGCCGAGCGGAACTCGGAGATGAGCTCCTCGTTCTCGCTGGACAGCCGAGAGAGGTCCGCCTCCAGCTTCCTCTTCAGCACCGTCAGACTCTGGTTCTGCAGGACACAGCGGCAGAGACAGAGAGGCCTGTGAACAACTACGACAAAACACTGCATTGTGCATTGGCTCTCTCTGGCTGTCTGTCTCTCTCCCTCTCTGTCTGTCTCTCTCTCTCTCTCTCTGTCTGTCTCTGTCTCTGTCTCAGCTGACCAACCGAGTAAGTTCAAAGGCCTCTCATTGTGTCCCCATCTCTATTTGTCCTATGTTGGTTTCGTACGGGCCCCATCTCAAGGTTTACTCCCATGTTGTCTGTCAATCACAGGTGCGTGAAATGCAACACTTCTCACCGGCGGAGAAACGTAGGGTGGGAGCAGAGAGGGAGGGGACGTTTGATTGTTTAGTTTCAAAATCAAAATGCTTTCATCTGCTCTTTTCTGCTCTCTCTTTACAACTCTTGAATCTTCAAGGGCCCCTATTTTATCACCAGGTGTGAGTGTGATTAGCCATTACAATTCATTTCAAAATCTACTCTCTAGTGACATCACAAGTGGGAGTGTCCACCCAGATGTCTGATGACTCGATCAATCTACCGGCCTTCCCAGTGAACCACTGGGAAGACCAACTGGTAGGCTTACCTATCCATCATACATCTGGGCGGACACTTCTGATGTCACTAGAGGGCAGATTTCGAAACGGCTTGTAACAGCTAACCACGCTCACACCCGGTGGTGAAATAGGTTGCGTCCTTAACTACAGCAGCTAAAAAGCCTTCATCTACTATTACACGGTAACACCAACCTGGGTGTGGAGCTCGCTGTATCTCTCGGTGGTGTCCAGCAGCTCCTGCTCCATGAGCTTGCGGGCCCTCTCAGAAGCCTCCAGGGCCCCGCGCACCTCCTCCAGCTCCCCCAGGAGGAGGGTGAGGCGGCGCTCCTGCAGGCTGTACTGCTCCCGCAGCTCGTCGTGCTGCCGGCCTTCCTCGTCCATCTGCACCTGCAGGTCCTGGGAGCGGGGTTTGTGTGGTAGGGTGGGAGGGGTTTGTGTAGAAAAGTGGGAGTGGTTTGTGTAGAAAAGTGGGAGTGGTTTGTGTAGAAAAGTGGGAGGGGTTTGTGAAGCAACAATGGCAAATATCAGCGAGTTAACAATGTAATAATTGATAATAATAATAATAATAATAATATTCTGACACTG
>JAOPJI010064369.1:10000-11494 GCA_027122695.1 Merluccius productus
ACATTCTCCGTTCATTATGTATTCGTAGTGTTTTTGTTGCTTAACCTTCCTATTCCCCCATGTTTTATGACGTCATGTATGTCTTGTTTAATGTGCACACCCTTTAATCAACATTTAGTTTAGTTTTCGCACTTACTTCACAATTTTTTGCACAAAATGTAATATTGTTGCCTTCATGTTTGTTGTTCTTCACTCACTCACAAACATTGTGAATGTATTTTGAAGAAGGCTCTTTTATTTCAGAGGTTCCCCGGGGGAGGGGTCCCGCAGGGCTCCTACCTGGTGCTCTTTGAGCTTGCGGCTGAGCATTGAGCTGAGGGACTGCTCGTCTTCTAGCTTGGCGTTCATGTTGTTGATCTCAAAGTCTCTCCTGTAGAAGACACACAGAGGGTTAAAGTCTACTGTGTCCAGGGATGAACTGGGACCAAAACATTTCTTTTTGACCCAGACCGTCCCACAGAACCCCCCCCCCCCCCTCTACAGCCATGGTCAGATTCCAGTGCGCTCTGCATGTTTCTAACTGAGCAGGGGACCGCGCATGATACTGACAATTATATCCAAGGTGAAAAATAAAAAGCAGATAATAAAATTGTCCACCGGCTGGTTCAGCCTGGAATGAAGTCCGTCCCTGACTGTGTCTCTGTGTACAGCGCAAGAGAGAAGACAGGGAGGAAGATAGAGAGACATAGAGTCATCTCACTTCTTGATGAGGTCCTCAAGGTCTAGCTTGGTGTTTTCCATCTCGTTGAGGTTGTCTATGGTCGCCTTCAGGTCTCCCTCCGCCTTCCTCCTCGCCTTCTCCACCTCTGCCCGGATCCTCTTCTCCTGCTCCCAGCTGTCCTCCAGCTACACACACACACACACACACACACAAATACACACATACATTTACAGACGTTTTCAGACCTTTCTCCATGCTGCAAAAAGCCACATGTGGTAGAAGGTACCGTGCGCGGTAAATGCAGGACCTCATTCATAGCAGGTATACCATTTACGGTAAATGCATTACCTCATTCACTTGGGTGTTGAGCTTGCTGTTGGTCTTGGTCAGATGGTTGACTTTGTCCTCCTCTGTTTGAAGGTCCTCCACAGTTTTCTGATCACATTTAAAATTATAATGTGATGATTATTATAATTGAATCAAAAGTAATATTATTATTATTATTGTTATTATTAATAATAATATGCATGTGCGCACGTGCGTGTGTGTGTGTGTGTGTGTGCGCACCTGCTGTAGTTCCTCCAGGGCTCTTCTCTCCTTCTGCAGCTTGGCGATGTGTTCGTCCCGCTGGCCCAGCTCCCCTGTAATGGTCCTCACCTTGGAGTCCAGCACCTAGAGAGAGAGAGAGAGAGAGAGAGAGAGAGGGAGAGAGAGAGGGAGAGAGAGAGAAAAAAAGGAAGAAAGAAAGAAAGAAAGGCATAAAGAAAGAAAGAAAGAAAGAAAGAAAGAAAGAAAGAAAGAAAGAAAGAAAGAAAGAAAGAAAGAAAGAAAGA
>JAOPJI010064375.1:0-22920 GCA_027122695.1 Merluccius productus
CTACTTAATACCTCTCAAATACTACTTAATACCTCACAGCCATCAACGATCCCTCACTTGACGCTCAATTCCCGCTGAATGTCAACGCTGAACAGATTCCAGTGTTAACTAACCGTTATGAGTATCTTGGCTCCAGGTCTGACCTGAGCTCATTCAAAAACTTGCCACCTCCATTTACTGAGTTCCTCAATAAATTGGAAAAGCTCTCTGCTTCACCTCTTCTGCCCTTCATGAAGACAGAGATGCTGAAAACATACCTGCTCCCCACATTGGAATTCTGCCTGCGAAACCACAGCTTGAGAGTTGAACAACTCAAAAAAGTGGATCGCACCATCATCGCTGTTGTTAGAAAGTGGCTCAATATCCCTCACACAAGCTCGACTCAATTCTTTTTCACCCCGGTGGCTTTGGGTGGACATGGTCTGCGTAATCTTCGCGAAGACTATGCAGCACTTCGTCTGTCCATTGGTCTCAATGTTCTACATTCGTCTGATGATAAAGTTCGAGACATTGCTTCAAACTCTCTAACCAGAATTGTTGCGTCTCGAACCAAATCATCAAAATCAATTGTTGAATACGTTAACCTGGATGCTGAAACCCAACTAATCCACGACGTCAGGTCGCTTTTATCTTCTATTCGTTTGCATAGAAAAGCACTTGGCGTCAACATAATCCAACTCACCAATTCCCAACATTCTTCATCAGCATTCATTGACCTGGACCCAGCCTCCCTTCAAACTCCAACCAACTCATCACCAATCCATATGCCCCAAAAATTCATAAAACTCTTAAGAAGAATGTACAGGACGAATCCAAAAGATGCTATCGAGAGGTCACACCACCCACTCCAAAATGGTGCACGGCGACGACCCATCAAATAGCACAATGGTTAGAAAAACCACCTCCAATTGTCCCAAAAAACAACGACCAATATCCAAACAATAATATTGATACTATTGCAAATTGTCCAACCCAACCACTAACATAATCAGTCAAACCCCCTACTCCGGAAGAGATTGCTATAGCGACGCTCTCCACTTCTCCGAAGAAGAGACATCCATCATGATAGATAGGGCAAAATCGGACACATCAAACGGGACGGATGGAATAAACGTCAACTTTTGGGAAAGAATTCCAAAAGAAGACTTTCTTCTATCCTCCCTTTTCAATAAAATTCTGAACAGTGGCACACCTCCGAAAGAATGGCTCGAAAGTCGTTTGGTGTTAATTCCAAAGTCTAATAATCCAGACTAAATGGACCCCACTTGTTATCGACCTATATCAGTTACTCAAACGATATATAGACTCTTTATGTCTTGCGTGAACCACAAAATAAGACCTGAACTATCTCCAGCTCAAAAAGGCTTTGTGGCTAGCGACGGTTGTGGCGAACATACCTTCACCATCCAAGAAGTGATAGATTCGTCACGCCGGAGATATAAAGATCTATGTATCGTTTGGCTGGATGTGTGTAAAGCCTTTGACACACTCCCACACTACCAACTAACAAAATCAATGAATGAGTTTGCTGTTCCAGCAAAAATAAAGACTCTCATTTCAAACATCTATTCGGGAAGCTACAATGTATATAGCGACAAAGCTGGAAACCAAGTCAAAATACCAATGAATAAGCAAGGTGTCCGACAAGGATGCCCTCTCTCGCCCTTACTATTTAACATGGCAATAAACCCACTACTGGATGAACTACACAACTCTGACGATGGTTACTCTCTGCTCAACACCAAAATCTCCATCCAAGCATTTGCAGATGACCTAGTCCTAATTGCACCGAACCAACAAACAATGTCAAAGATGCTAACACAGTGTGTTACATTCTTCAACCAACTCCAAATGAAGTTCAATCCGGATAAGTCCTGTAAACTAACCCTCAACTACAAAAAACGGAAACTCTCAACTAACGATCACTCTCTTCCAGTCAATGTTGCATATCCCTTATCAATCGAAAACCAACCAATTCCTAGTCTTTCCAATGAAAAGCACTACAAATACCTCGGAACCACCATGAACGCAAACTCTTTCAAAGATTTGCCAACTCCATTCAACGAATTCCAACAATCACTCTCCAAACTTGGTAGCTCCCCACTTCTTCCCTTCATGAAACTGGAGTTATACAAGACCTACCTTTATCCAACACTAGAATTCTTCTTAAAAAACCATTGTCTGCGAGTAGAAGATTTGAAGAAAATCGATCGCTTGGTGGCATCAAATGTTAGAAGCTGGCTAAGTCTACCACACACGACGTCCTCCCACCTATTCTTCACCCCATTGGCACTTGGTGGCCTTGGTTTGAGGAGTATTAAAGAAGACTTCCATGTTCTTAGACTGGCCAACGCACTAAACGTCCTCAATTCCAATGACGACAAAGTATACAACATAGCTAATGCGTCTCTCAAGGAGATTGTCGATCGCCGAACCAAATCCACGGTGTCCGTTGTCGAATACGTACATCTAGACAAGGAAACTGGCATAATCAGAGACATCCGTTCTCTCCTATCATCAATCCGCCTCAATCGTAAAAACCTAAACGTCAAACTGTTGGAATTCATGGACGAAGAGAACAACACCGCTTTGGATTTGGATGACTCTTCACTTTTGAAACCTCAAAACGCCAATGGGAGACCGGCGATTATCACGCCAACTCGAATTCGTCGCTTACGACAACACATTCAACAAACACACCTTGAAAATTGGAACAATCAACCAACCCAAGGTAAATTGGTACCATGCTTTAGCTGGTTGGCACTATCAAATAAATGGATCCGAACCTGCCAAATGCGTACTAGCACCTACAGATTCGCGCTCTTGGGACGCTTGAACATCCTGGCAACCAAATCTCAACTGTTCCGAATGAAGATGTCGCCGGACGCGATCTGCCGTCACTGCCCCTGTGGAGTGGAAACACTGGGACATGTGTTGGGCGGATGCAAACGTGGCGAAGCGTTACGTACGCTTCGACATAACCACGTCGTTCGGCTCATCACAGAACAAATTCAAAACCGTGTTCTTCAAACCAAGAAAAACCAATGGACTCTAAGAGAAGACCGCATCTTGCCACTTCAACCGTCCAATAGAAGACCTGACATCGTCCTGGTGAATGAAAAAAAGAAGTCGATTCATGTCATAGAAGTAACTATCAGTTATGAAAATGGCATGGATCGGCTAGACCAAGTTCTCGACTACAAAAGGGAGAAGTACGCCCCAGAAAGTCGGATGCTGGAGGAGAGAGGGTACACTGTACTCCGCTCTGCTCTGGTGTTCGGTGCTCTGGGGTCGCACCATCCATCCACCATGGAGACACTTGATAAAGCCTGCCTCATCCGTGCACAGAAGCCACGAAAACGACTGATGAAAGACATCACTCACTCTGTTCTTGAGGACTCCAGACTCGTCTGGAATAACCACGTTCAGAGTCGAGTGATTCCCCATCATTAGTCCCTCCTTCCTTCACCACCTTATTATATTAGTTTAAAAACAATTAGTTAGATGGTCATGAACCGATATATTGTATTTTACAGATGGGTTCATCCCGCGTAGGTTCAAATCCTGCCCAGCACGCTCCCCATTTTTATTATTGGTTTCCTTTGTTTTTATCACTGTAATTTCTAATTAAATGCAACTTTATGCTTGCATATAAATTCGAAACGTGCTTGAACGCGCATAAAAACCCACAGAATATTTATAATGTCAAGAAATCCATTAAATTACGTCATCAACTCTATTTTCAATAAATACAGGCATCACTACTAGCACAGTTATATTATCGTTGCTTCCGTTCTCAAAAGAAATTTTAGCGAGATTGTTTGATATGGTTTTTAGATTGGGATTCGTACCAACAATTTCCTAAATAAAATAATAACTAAACTGTTGAATGTGAACTCACATGAACTTTTAAGCATTGCAATATCTCGTCGGTGGTGATACTATTCCAAAAACCATCGCATCCCATAATTATACATCTAGCTTTAAATAAGAAATTATATTTCTGGAAAGAATACAAATCGTTGTGATCTATGGTGTATTTGGTCACTGTTGGTAGCGAAATCACTCCTTTCTTTTTGAAGTTTAAATCCCCTATGCTTCTCGACACCTCCAGTATGCCTAATACGCGACCCTCTCTGAATTTAGTTCAATCGTGGTTACACTTGTCAAAACAAATTACTTGACAAAGCCGCCGCATTTTTCAATCCTCGAACGTTCACCAAGCTATTACAAAGATGGTCTTAGGGCACAACTGTAACCATGAAATTTACATCACTGGGAGAATGTTCTTCATTGAGATATTTTAACGATATTTTTGCAGCAGTATCATCAGTTTTTTTATTATCATTTTTACTTGTCAATTCTGGGACTTTAAAAACAACAGCACACTAAAAAAAACAATAAATATATTAAACTGAGATTTAAAAGTTACTCTACAGTCTCCTAAATTTGCCACAAAAACTTGATTCTCAAAAATAAATAACGACAAGGCGGTGGACCCATCTTTTTTGTTTGGGTTACTGTGTTGGATCAAAGTTAAATGATCAACGTAAATTTAATTACCAAGACTTGGCAATCTCAAGAAAATTATCATCCACCACTTTGAAACTGTCGCATATTTTTCTGTTGACATTTTTGGAAAAATCTAATAAACGTAATGTAACTATTTAAATAGTCATGTACCGGAATCGAATGAATTAAAAAAATCCTTGTAAAATTCTACAAATAAATGTTCACTGGCATATTTTGAGGCAGCTTTTCCAGCATGACCATCGAAAATTTGATAGGTGGCAACCACTTGACTAAAGCTGAAATATAAAAAGCTGAATCTAATAGTTTTACAAGTTATCTTCCAATTTTTTGTTCGAGATCAACGGATAATTTATACACTGGTTAATAGCTACGTGAAAGTCTTGCATTTCGTCCCTGTCCCCCTTGTAGGCGGTCACATCGTATATGTACTTGTCAATGATGAGTTCATCTATCCGCAAAGAAACTACTGTAATTATCGTCAAATACGCTTACTTTCCTCCAATACCGCGACAGGGTCTGGATCAATTTTGCGTTTTCTATCTAATTTATCACCTTTATCATTGTGTTGGCCCTCGCTGCTCTATATAACATAAAAGTGTAAACATTTGACACTTTTCACTGGGCTAACAAACCGAACACTTTGGGGGTGGCAGATCATCAAATAAACCTCCACTCATGTGTCAATGTGTGTTTACTTAGAAGGTGCATGCGCGCTTCAAAAACTCTGAATAAAAATGAAAATATTCTTTTATTTTTGAATGTTGAATTTGAGAGGTGTAGCATTAATATTAATTGATTTTCGAGTAAACTAATAATAATAGAACAGAAAAATATTCGGAATTACTAAGTTTGTTGAGTATTTCTATAACATTGGATGATTACATTACTATTTAAGGTAAGTGTTTAGCGTTTAGGCAAATTTCAAGAAATTTATCGTCTAACTAGCGCTAAGGCCCGGCTTCGCCTTAGCTTTCTTGCCGGTTGCCTACGGCCATTGTTTTTTGTTTTTTTATATGGCCCCATTTCATTTGTAGTTTTCTCACAGTTGGTTATATGCATAAACAACAACTTGGGCGAAATATATTATTGCTTTTAAAAATAGTGTAATGTTTATTAGATGACGATTTGACTACATTAAGCGAATTTGAACCCCCATTTCAACCTTAAAACTAAATTTTGGTGTTGAACACCAAATGAATCGGGAAGTGCTGCCTGTCGTAGGCCAATCAAAACGCGTTCGGGTAAATACAAAACGTATAAACCCCGTATTATATGTGAAAAATACTTGTTTTAGTTAGTTTTTCCATAAATAACAAATTTAATATAGTTTTTTTAATTTGTAATGGTATGCGCGCATATAGATTATTTTCTGTGTTTATAATTATTGAACCAAATTGACTGAATTCTATTTATTTTGACAAACTATTAATATTTTTTTATTAAAAACTTTAAAAACTGAGTTTATTAAGTTAATATCATAAAACAATTAAACGACCAATCTTCTTGATTTTCAAACTTAAAGCATTACTACGTAAAGAAAAATTAAACATTCTTACAATTATATTAAAAAGTAACATAATAACTTTATTTAGTTTATAAATTTTTTTAAAATACTTTTATTTCGTACATTAGAAAATATTTGAGGGTTTCTCTTAAAAATGTATTTGAAAAGTTTTTTAAGTTATTAATTGCATAACTTCTTGATTAAATTGTGTATAAGTACTTGATAAAAAAATTAAAAGATGCATATTTATGTTGCATTTTATTTCTAACATCTATAAAACATCAAAACATTGAAATGTTGAAAAACAATAAAAATAAAATATTGAAACATGAAATATTAATCTATTTAGAGTTAAATTTTTTATTGCTATTTGTACAAATCTCAATTTTGCAAATATCTATGTTATCAGATTTACTTTTCTTGAGTTTTGTTCGTTATAGGAAAAATATAACATTACGCATACTTTCAGTGAGTTTTTCTATATTCGAGGCTATGCCTAAGTTAGCTTCATATCGAATAACGCCAATATATATTTTTTACGTAAATATATAATTTTTGTGAGGTTTTAACTCTATTTTAATTGTATTCTCAACTATGCGACGACTCAATGTTGAAATTAGCTAAAATTCTGATAAGTATTTTTATACAAAACATCTTTAAGCGAATCCAATTATTAGCTCTACTGTATATATGTTTGGTGTTAAAGTATAACACCTACATTGTAACACGTATACTTTCCGTGAGTTTACTCGTTAAATTAGCAGTTATTACTCTTTTAGCACCACACTAAAAGCTTTATATTGTTTATACACTAAAATAAAATACATATTTAAGAAAAATGTTATAATCAAGATATTTCACTTCTGACATGAAACTTCTGGAGATAATTCTCTACTTGACCGCATGTAATCCATGTTTACGCCCACGCATAACTATTCAAACGTTATATCTTCATCAGTTTAAGTAACAACATATTTAAATTAGACCAGTGTGTCTTTTACTTACAACACTTTATACTTGTATCAAAAAATGTTCTATAACTCTTCTATATAAGGAAATAAAATTTTCACACATGCGTACTTGCTGTTACGCACACACGAGTGCGCATATGCACAACTCGGTTCTCATTATTTAAGCGTTTTTAGTGCGTGGAAATTATATATGTAAATGGAACTCTTAACAATGTACTTAATGAGACATTTAGAAATTTTACAGATATTATAGTTTTAGAGATATGAAGCATTTAAATCGGGATTTGGATTAAAATGGAGATTAACCTTATTTTTCATATGATTCTGTAACCAAAATTCTATAATTTTCCAACTGCATTATGTGTTTGAACTTAATGTCTATATTTAAAATGTTTTTGGTGAATTATTCGTTGTGTATTATAAGTTTTTCAGGTTTTGATAGCCGAAGTGTTGAAAGGTTTTGAATATATTTAAGCGCTATTGAATAAGTTTTTGATTTCATTTTTAAAATCTAACAACTAATTGAAAAATTAATTTAACTGTAACTGGGCATCGCCAGTGATTTCGCGCTAGTTTATATATATAGTAGATACTTTCAAATGTTGACATACTTTTATATTGATATCAAGTGACAAAACTCTTATACATATAGTGGATGTTTTTAAATATTATTTCTACCATTAGACACATTGTTTGTGGTTTTATATATTAAATGTTACAAAAATGCAAAATTTACACAATTAACATTAATGTTTATTACGTTTCAACTATACCAGGCGGAGGAAATTAAATAAAGCATCGATAAAATGTTAAATTAAAATTGTAAAAAAATGTTGCTAAAGTTTGTTACATTCTATCAATAAATCTGTATTTAACGAGTGCAAATAGCATTTAAACACATGGGTTCAAAACGCTAAGATTAGTAATGATTATGTGATTGAGTCATTTGAAAGTTGCACAAAGAAGGTAAAGTGCGCGTAAAAACCGTTCGTCACAATAAAACTATTCTATTCGCTACACTATTATTCCAATAAAATAATCTATGCAGGTTTCGCTAAATGAGTAATTACAAGTTGATCAGCCACGCCCATGCTTGGGTGTGTTACTGGCGGAGTTGGACTGGGACTCCGAGTCCTCCTCGTCGTCGTCGTAGCAACTAAATTCGTAGTCGTCCTCTTCAGTGAACGTGGACATGGAGAGCGACCTCCTGAGCTGTACAGAGAGGCTATTCTAGAGAGAAACCAGTAAATTGAGGTGGTACTATAAGAAGGAGGAGGATACCAGAATTTCAGCGTCGTCTTCAGTGGCCTCATAACGCTCATAGTTTTTGGGGTTGACTTTGTGCAGAGCGTTTTGACGAGCTTTCTTATAATACTACACATACGATTGTGAAATAAAGAGACAACTAAGGTGATTGCTTTTCCAAGTAGTTTCCAGTCCAACAGTTCACTCAACCGTTCGCATCTGTTTCGCTGTACAACTCGTTGGCGTTTGTTTTGGCTGGTGAAACGAATGAGGTACTAAAAAGTTCGCTAACTTCAAACGAACTGACACACACAAGCAGTTACGTCAGTCAGCTGATTGACACTCTCATCGAAATTCTGAAAACGTCGATCCACGATATAAACCCCGTAGTTGTCAGGGTAGCTCACTTTGGAGTACATGTACTCGCCGAATCCGGTGAGGTTGCTGGTCACAGAAGGTACTCCCATAACAGTGCATTCAGCTAGTCCACCGTTAAAAGGGCTGGGTGTCACAAACTAACCTGGTGTGTAACCCCACGGTTCGTAGTAGGAGCAGAAAATGCCGAGATGACAACCGCGTACGAATTCCTCATAGTCCATGGGGAAAAGTGGACTTGTGGAGTTGAGGAATTCTGGGTGGAACACCACCTGCAATTTTAAATTAACTCACATACATCGACAAGTCACAATACTTTGACTCTATCGCGCGGATCGTTGACCAAATTGAGCCGTCTCAGTGTGGACAAAATCGGGTCGCCTCCATCGTTGACCACATTGTGGGTGCAGATGGGCGGGAACAACGACCTCTATTTGACGAATATCAACATATCGCACTCAAATCGCATTATATGCACCGGACCTTTGAGCTGATCAGATATTTCTTCATCTTCATGATGTCGTCGCAATCGATCAGTTCGTCGGCGTCTGGCAGAGTGCGTCTAACGCTCACAATGTTTCCATGGCAGCAAACTCAATCATACCTGGATACACTGTCGAGTAGCTTTTCGCCGACTTTGTTTTTGATTTCATTGATCGTATCACTGAATATGAAGGTGAACTTGGTACAGTAGTTGAGAGTTTACACTAGTTGTTTGTGGAGAGCTTGACCTTTGAGAGATTCGACATTGTGGTGGTGCACAGCGGTGGGGAAAACC
Source organism: Merluccius productus (assembly GCA_027122695.1). NCBI lineage: Eukaryota > Metazoa > Chordata > Actinopteri > Gadiformes > Merlucciidae > Merluccius > Merluccius productus. The sequence continues at coordinate 9,407 of JAOPJI010064375.1, forward strand.
AAAAAGACGACAACAGTGACATCGCTGTTGATGTCCTTGCACAAGTGTTAAACGAATAACTTGCAGTTGAGTCAGATTGGTACTTTGAGATGGGCGTTGAATAGTGCCAGTGCCTCTAGTAGCATATCGACGCCTTTGTTCGAATATTCATATCTAAGAGACACACAAGTGACTCACCATTAATCATATTATCTGAAATTTAATTGGTTTAACAACATTCGTTTTGCATATCCCATTCATGCAGTTGATTGAGAAAAACAATGTTAAGGATGATGATAGGTTGATGTAGACAATCAAAGTCAGTCTAAAGTAAGTACCTGCCTGCACTGAAAAAGTACAAGGTCTTGTCGAGATCAAAGTCGTAGTTCCTAGTGCACATCAAACACAAAGTGTGGCTATGAGACTACCCAGAAAAGTGTCCGGAAACGAACTTGTTGATCTTGCACTTGGAAACAGAGTGTTTGTTTTGGAACTCATGCAGAACCCTTTACCCAAAGTGGTCAATGCAACTGCGGGCAATAGTTACGAGTATTTGATCACATTCAACCCATTGGGAGTGATGATGTCGGGTCGTTTACCCATGAACATGGTGGCTTCATCGGCGGTCACATGCGACACGGTGGTGAAGATGTCAGCCATGTGTGCGGCCGCTCGCTCGATGCAGTAGCAATGGTAAATTTTGCGGTCGCCCGCTTCCTATTACAAAAGCTCATTCACGACTGTTTACAACGGGCAACGTAAAGTGGGCGTTCTGAGTTAATTGACTCACTTTGTCCAGGTTGAACTTGGCCATGTTGTGGTAAATGTCGTGCTGGGCGGCAGACAAATGTCGACCCATCAACGTCGCGTGCGTGGTGAAAATTGTGGCCACATTAGGACGCCACTTCTTGATGAACAACAGCCCCACTGCCGACAACCACTCATGGAAGTGGGCACATATGCTTCGTTTCCTTGGCAGACGTTTCTCCACCTCGTTTATGAACCAGGCGACGGCGCCTCCAAAGACGATCACGTCGGAGGCTTCCTTGTCGTTCCATGGGACATGGATGTTGAATTTTTCCGAGAGTTCAAGTCTCCAACCGTCGATGTTGTTGTACACAGATGCAATGTCAAAGAGTACCACCTACAGTGGCAATAGTAATTAACACCAAAACCTTCTTACATTGGGATAGCCTTCAATTAACCACTTGCCACTGAATACCTAAACAACAATAAAATACAATTATATACATAGTAGATATATATATATTGTCACAAACCTTTACACCAGTCGATCGCAACGCATTCAACGAGTCCTCCAACACAGGGTCTGCGGGCTCCTTGATCTCCACATCAGTGGAAGCGAAGCGCGGATCATACGTCCCTAACATGTAGTAACTCGTTCCCAATTCGTTCGCGGTCACAGGAGCTTTCGATTTAATAACCGTATGAATTCCTCCCACTAGCATCAAGCACAAACAACATGCACATTGCCTTTCAACGTCGTTTACCTTTGTTTACCACTTCCCATGCTACTTCAAAGTATACAGTCTTGGGTTTCTTGACAGGTTTTGATTGCATGCTATGCTACAAAGGGATAACGCAGAATCAAACAGTGTTAACCAACCGTTAAGCCACCTGAATGTTGTGATGAGTGGGCGACCTTAGTAGGATTAAATTCAAATGACATCAAACGACGTTGCTGATTCGTGAAGAGTTCGTCGATGTTTTAGATGCTTAGAGGATATTTGTAGTTTTAGACGGAATGTGTCCGTTGTTGGATTCTTTTTGTTGTCAACCAAAATTGACCACTCTGAGTCCATTTATGTGCAGTTGTGGTTGCACGCGTTCAATCTCAATACCGGTCATCTTGGCGATTATCAAGCAGCTAACACAACAAACAAACAAGGTCTATTATCCAGATCGACTGGTGTATTTTTGATCGATTTAGCGGAAACAACTTCCCACTCCTCCTTTCATGAAACCTTGCAAATTTTTTTAAATTTTGATAATTCTCTGATGTACAGCTACATGAATGTGGGATTTAAGAGATTTATCTTGTGGACGTTTTTCAAATTTGAATCCGTTTTCTATTGATATCTTATTTGCGCTCGTTTTTTGCATACATTCTCACCGTTAACATCAGTTTAAAGTAACGTGGTAACTAAAGAATTGTTGCAGGACGAAATATTTACACACCTGCTATCATCTTTTGTTAGGAAAACACCTCATTAGCGATTGTTATTGTAACGTATCTAGCGTCAAAAACCTTCCAACAAAACTTTTGAGATAATCGTAACTTGGGGTTAACCATGACAATACGATTAAAGTATGAATTCGTTAAAATTCTTATTGTTAGTTGAATTCTGCCTACGTTAGTAAATTGAATGGGCTGTTTAAAATACAACAAAGGATTACCACACATTTGGTAATTTTTGAGAATATTTCCAACCAATGCGAAATCACTGACGTTACCCAGTAACTATTAAATTACCTTTTTAATTAGTTTCTATTGATTTAAAAAATTAAAACAGAAATTTATTCCATAGCGCCTAAATACATTCAAAACGTTTCAAAACTTCAGCTATTAAAACATATAATACACAACGAACAATTCATCAAAAACAGTGCAGATATATAAATTAAGTTAAAACTCATAATTCAGTTTGAAAATAATGGAATATTGGGGAGGGAATCATAAAATATAAGGTTAATCTCCAGTTTAATCCAAATTCCGATATTAAATGCTTCATATCTCTAAAAGTAAAAGGACTGTGATATTTGTAAGTAGCTGATTAAGCACAATGTTAAGGGGGCGTTTTACATATATAATTTTCACATACTACAAATACTTAAATATTGAGAACAATGTTCGCACCTGCGCACTGGTATATACAGACACCCCTCTTTTATATATATGGTAGATTAAATGGGATTTTGAACTAAACTTCTTTTATAAAAAATTCGATTGAAGATTTATAGGCTTGACGCAAGTAGATTACACCGGGAGAGGAATGACGCTTAAATGCTGCTTTCTTCTGTTTATTCACTCAATTATAGATTTGAGTCAAATGCTCCCTTTTATTCTTCCAGAAGATTCAATTAAGAGTGCGAATGGTAACTAAATTAGACGATTCTGCGGAGTTTAGTCATTATTCACATATAGCAAGTGCGTGCTAAGGCAAGTGCCGATCAAATTAAACGCAAAAACTTGAAGCGTTCTAAAAAATGTAACGTAGTAGACGAATGTGTAAGCAAACCACCACCCCGAGAATAGACTTGTAGGAAAATAGCGTAAAAAATAAAAGTAATCAAACGAGTAAGTGTATATGTATAAGAAATGGTAGGACATTGATTTCTTCAACCGCAGCAGTCAATGCTGGGTGAAGTCCGCCGAAAATATCACTATTTCATTTTTTTGGACGCTAAAGTCGAGTCAACGTAGAACTGGCATTATTGATGAGTACGCGTTTTGACTTTTTTTTACTGCTGTCGATGGCATTCTCACTAGGAACGCCAGTCGCTTCCTCAGGACTCATGTTTTCGTCTTTCTCTGGTTCAAAATATAGATTCACTAATATAGACACCTTAAAAGGTGAGCATCTTACTTAAGGAATTGTCAGTTTTTTCGGATTTGTCATGGATACTAAGCTGGATGAAGGGATTTATCAAACTTTTGTGTTTCCTCAGTGTAATCGCTCGTTTTTTCTCTGAGTGAAAACAACACATACATCATTTTAAAGGAGGCGAATGGAGAAAACATACTGTTTTTGGAAGGTCGAGTTGCATCAACCTTGTCGCCAGCAAGAGAACTAGAACTCTCGGACAAAGCTAAACAAAGTGAAATTTTCGCAAAAACATAAACAATGTGATTACTTGAAAACGATTTATCGCGGTTGTTGGCATGATCTTCATGCTGGAGCACCGAAAGCACCTTCTGCCTTTCGGAGTTGCTAATTAGATTGAGTATCTCGCCAAACGGCTGAATCAACAGTTCGTTGTCCATGGCGTCTAAAGGTCAGATCATACGAAAATCCAACGCCAACTTTACTGCAATCGATTGGTAGTTGTACTTTCGAAAACATCTGTGCAGTCGGGTTTGAGTCACTACCGTCAAAGGAGGTGAGCTTCAAGGAGCGACGATTCAGACATTTATTGTCCTCTTACAAAACAATTAAACGAACGTGCGTAATAACGGTAGTTGTACTTACTTAAGCTTGATTGCTTATTGAAGTGTTTGCTGTGGACAAACACGTAGTAACCACCGATCGGTTGAATAGAAGGGACATTTTGATAGCTCGAATAGACCACCTTCCTGAAGGGCCAGATGTCGTCGCCCCAACTGAGCGAGTAGTCGTTTTTTGTGTCGTTTGTCGGAATGAGGTTTTGGAAAACTTAAACAGTTTCACGGTGAACATCCCCACACGTCGCTTACATGTTGGCATGTTGATGATGCCGCTCAGATAGGAGTACTGGAGGTTGGGGACGAATTTGTAGCCGCAATTTGTCGTTTCAAGGCTGATGATTTCCTCGTAGGTGTACGTGGTTTCGTCTGCATGGTACATATCAAAAATCCGTTTTAAGCATGAACAAGATTAATTTAGCTTTATTGGTTAGCTCTTTCTCTCCGAATGATGTCAATATCGGAGTACAATTGATGCTTTTGCATATGTTAACTGGCCGTTTTAAAAGTTATCCTAATTAATTTCAAGTCTATGTTGAACTATTTTTCTTATTGATTTAACAGCGGAACAGGTAAAAATAGACCCAAGTCCACAATACTTTAAAAAAATTACTACACTAATAAAATCGCAATTATTTTTAATTTTTCTAGAACTAACCGCAAATTTGATGGGAATAATTTTTGCGTATAATTAAAAAGCTTTAAATGGTTTTATAATATTAATAATACTTTGTTGTGGCATCATACAACTACATTTATTATACAACATGATTAATTTAATCACTAGTGTCATTCTTCGTTATTTAATTTATCCATTATGCGCAAAACAATATTAACAATTTTTTTAAATATGACATATCAAATTAAAGAAATATTTAAGTAGACTGAAAGCACAGCAAAGTACTTAATGTTTTTTCAATCATGAAGTCAGTATCTGCTGTCAAGTAGAATTAATTACTAGTTGAAGTAAGAAATAAATTGAATCAGTTCAATTTAATAATGCAAAGTTGAATATCGAAATAAATACCACATGCAATTGGGGGGTCATCACGAGGAACGAGCACGTACACACCGTCAACTGGTTGTTTGGCAGGCACATCGTGGACACAATCGTAGGTGATGCTGTTGAACGACAGATCGATGTGATCAATTTCCGCGCTAAACATCACCAATTCCATGAAATCGCGAGTTATAAACTTTCGACATACTCAACGTTAGATTCCTGTTTGGTCGATCTCTTTCGCAGTCTAGGGCACTTGACTACGATATTTTCAACATTCCAGTTGAAGTCTAAACGCACCAATTATATTACGGTTCAATTCGGTAAGATATTTTCTAACACACACACACACAAACGAAATCGCCTACCATCTGAACACACATAGGCTCGAACTCTGAAGTAATCATTGTCAGGAATGAAGATGAACGAGCCTTTCTCTCTCTTGTAGTCATCAAGAAAATCGTACGAAGGGATGATTTTGACATTGGGTGAACCAAAAATGGGGTCGCACTTCAAGGTCGACCCCAAACCGTTCACAGATCGAAGTGGACTTTCTGCCTCGAGCAGTTGTTCGGTCACGCTGGTTTTCTCTTCAAAGATAATTTCGAGAGAGTTTGATTCGACCGACTTGTTAAGCGACGACGGCGGTTGTTTCGTGGGACTTGACAACGGAGTGGACTGTTTGAGGTTGCTTTTGTCGTTGTCAACGTAGCCGCCATAGCACACGTCCAACTGTGGTTGAAACTGTATTTGAAGGGGTTGTGGTGCTGTGGATTCCTCATTCAGCGATTCTTCGGAGGTGTTTTGCGGAGTGACGTTTTCTTCGTCGACCACCTGTAACAAAACGAATCATTTATTGACTTTACAGCAACTACGTCAAGACGAGGTTCTAAACCACATTAATGGCAAATGTAACGGGGGTGAATTACCTTGTTCAGGCTGGGTCGACGAATTTGAATTCTACTACAAGTGAGTGAGATTGAAGGTGCTCGCATTACCTTGTCATGCTGCAGTGAAACCAACTTCCACTTTTTACGTTCGGCGTCAGTGTTGATGTCCTTCAACAACTCCAGCACGTTGATATTTAAATACTAGAATGAAATCGACCTTCATCATCGTCAATGAGTGGTTACATTGAAGATGGAGTTGTGTTTTTCGAAGGTCTTCTCGTAGTTTCTGAGTTGCGACTCCTGTTCGATGGACTTGTTTCTTGCGAGTTCAATGGCCTAATAATCACCGAACGTTAACTAACTCATCAGTGTTTTAGTTTACCGTTGATTTCTTCTTCAATTCCAAATTCATGATGTGATTCAACTCGCACATTGCGTCATGTCTGAACAAATCGAAAATCAAACAACCAATTATTTATGTATAGTTGTTGCATACTCCTCAGTCAGCTTCTCATATGCCTCCCTCAATGGCCGATACGCCAATCGCAGAGTCGTGAAACGATTGTTCACCACTAGGAGGTTTTGCTTGAAGAGGTCGAGTGTGTTTTCAAATATCCCGATTTTCCGCTCGTAAAACTGCACCTATATACAGTCGTCATTAGTTCGAATGCGTGAATGGGTGGCTTTCCAGTACCGCGGCTTCCACCTCCGGGTTATCAGTTTCGACGTAGGATTCAACGTCAATCTAAACAATGCACCACCCAATAGAATTCACAACAAACTCGTGCAATAGGTATTGCATGGTGACAAACAAAGATATTGGCTACTTGTTCTGAAGTCAGAGTCGACCCCTCAATAGTTGTATTTTTCGCCGGTTCTTCCATGCTTTGTCGAGTATTGAACAGCACTTAATTTTTTGGTGATTGTGTTCGTTGGAGACCAGTTGTTTCTCAATACGAAGGTAAACTAATTGTGGATTTAGAATTTTATCGGTGGTAACAACCCCTCCTACTAGTTCTCAGGATGCTCAAAACGCGATATTTGCAATGTATCACTGAACTTACTGCGTCAACAATTAAATACACACCAAAGGTTCGTGTTGGGCGAATCAACTGCAGGTTAGTACGTGTATAGTAGCGCATGCAGTTCTGTCATACCTCAATTTAGACTTTTTTGTGCATTTTTACGTTATTATATGTTTTTATTGCTGTGAACTTGGGTGTTATCTGCCACTTTGTTTGATAATTTATCAAAGTACACAAAACTATTCCACAATAATCCACTAATAGGATTGCACGTTTACACGGCGAAAGCGACCACTTCGGGTGGGTTACTTTTGTCAGCAATGGTTCTGTGAGTAAGATGTCCGTTTATCTTGATGCAGTGCACTCGCTGCTATAGTTTTGTGTGTGAAGTTGATTTGATGTCAGCGTTTCACTCAGTTGCTATTCGTTTTGTTAAGCTGCTTTACAAACCATCTTATTTGATTTACACTATTCAGTTGCTATTCGAAAAGTGGCTTTGTTTTTCACGATCTCCAATCATTTGACAACAATAAAATATACATACATGTTATATATATATATATATCGATTAGTGACCGCGTACTCTTTTCATTCTAGCTGAGCGACAGTGTTAACCCTGAAAGAACCAAAAGACCCACACTATTAAGTACTTTCAGAGTAATCTGAACCCGCGTTCTTATTAACAATTAATACAAGTATATTTGGAAAAACTACTATTGAGTTCTATCGAGATAATGACAATAAATTGTTTAATTAATCCCATTAATCTGGTTAGTATTAAATCGGCAAGTGCAAGTAAAGTGGTATTTAGCATAATTATTCATCGCATTTCTGACAAACCAAAGAAAAACCTTTTTCATACACAAAATCTATCTAATACAGTCGAACCCCGGTTATCCGATAAAATTGGTACCAGGCAATTTTGTATCGGATAGCGAGATTTCGTTTAATCGAATTTGTTTGATGACGCATGCGACATATTTTTATAGTTTTTATATAAAAAAGTAAACTTTCACCAATTAATTTAACACTGTTTAAAATTAAATAAAGCGTTTATATCTAATTAAAGTTGGTTAATAAATGGTATATACAGGTAAGACTGTGAAACAACATGAACGATATACTGCAGTATAACTTGCAATTATTCGTTATTAGAGACCGTGTGTGTTAAAATTTACAGTATTTTTGCTTGTTAGGTTCGATCTGCCTTATGATGTAATTATTTTCGAGCTTTCTAAAGAAATCCATTTTTCAGAAATGCCTAGTATGTCAGCAACATCACGATACCAATTTTTAATCTTTTTTCTTTGTAATATACGTCAATTAAACTCTGGGAAAGTTACAGTTGATGTTTAACTTCAAGTTGTAGATAGATGTTTATCGCAGAGCTTTATAACAACTCTAGAACACTTCACACTAGATATTTTGAACATCACAAACGGGAAATGTGATTTTATTACGTCGGTGTAGTAACATTTGTGTAAAATATCAGGTCAAATACAAGAAAAAAATTTATTAACGACCCAAATGTTTGTTATATCAAATCGAAGTAACTAAAAAACCTTATTGGACGCTTTTGTAATCTCTAATAGCCTAGATAAAAAGGTTTTCGTTAAAATTATACTTTTGAGGCTTTACTTTTATCCGAAAATATGACTAAAAAGTTGTTACGGATTGCGGTAACCGAAGATCCGAATAATCGAAAAATTTTTTATATAAAACGTAAGTCGTTCCCGAATAAAATAGTCAAAGTTCTTCCAGATCGCGAGATTTCCGGTTAATCGAATTTCGGATAACCGGAGTTACACTGTATATGCAAACATCAAGCGGGTTATTATTTCGAACAGTTTGGCACTTGTTGTAGTGACTACTTTCAATGTGTTACTTTTATTTTGCACGCAAAAACACAAATATAGCAATTTTAAATGCGTCTCTAATGCGAACGCTTTGTTAATTTAAATTCTGTCACGACACTTGTAAGACGAATGTTTGGAACAATAAAAATTCTGACAATAGGGGCAACGTGAAGATGTTTCACTATCGTTTTCTCTTTGACATACACAATAACTCAAATTATTTTTTGCTTCAAAATATAAATTTATAAATAAAAGATGTTTCGACAATGTACGAAACTTTGACGAATCAAAGCGCATCGGATTAAAATGGATTAATGCACATCTTTAACTGCCATTTTCTTCGAAACTTAGTTAAAAGAAATCAATAACACTTTGCGCTCGTTTTTAAATTTATTTTTATATCAGTTCAATAAAATAAAAAAGTGGGTTTAAAATGACCCAAGTTCTCAGTTCTTATAGAAGAGTTAAAGTATAGAAAAAAATCAAATGTTGCCAAGTTACAATGCGTGGATTCAAAGTTTAATACACTGAATAGCAGTCAGTATTTTTCAATCAAACAAGAGCTATTGTTTAGTTAGGAGTACTAATCGCAGGACTCTTGCTAAGCAATAATCAAATTATGTGAGACACCCAAAACTACTTTTTTGAATAGGTCTGTGATTTTAGGGGTGGGTGGGTTTTCACTTTCCTAACGGATATATTAACAGTGCAGTGGTGACAAATAACTTTATTGTGAGTGAAACCTTCTGATAGAAACTTTATTTCGCATGGCCTATTAAAAAATTAACACATACGCGTATTTCACACAGTAATATATAGATATTACTCAAGCCACGACTGCATCTTTTTGAAAATAGACGGAGCGAGGTACTGTTTAAAGAATGACAGTGCCACCATTTCACAATGTCCTACACGACATCAACTCGCACAGGGTAATAAATTGAACCTCTTTGGTTGGTTTCGCTGAGTTGGATAATTTTTGATAGCATCGATGGGTTCATTTGTAGGTGGGTGACCATTTTTTCAAACTATAGACTATTTTGAGTGCACTTAAAAAGGGGCCTCACCTTGATTTTGACGTAATCCAAGCATTTCACGTCGTCAAATAATAACTCTGCAGGAGTTTTTATTGTTTTCTCTGAGGTTACCAGGAGTGCTGACAACTCAGATTGATAGTCGCTTATCATGTCCATCAACACACGGTCTTTGTTGAGTTGCTATTGAAAAGTTAAGCGTGAAGTGTAGTCCAGTTAAAACAGTGCTGTTATTGCCGATGGCCACCAAAAATAGAATAGCGTCAAAGGGAGAATACACATACAAATTGCCATCTAAAACCCGCACATTATTGCACATTAATAAGGGGATCTCACCTTTCACGACTTGATGTCCGCAAATCCAAGATGAATATTCACTGTGGTGGTTCCAGCACAACACTTGATACAACTTTTTGTCAATATATGCAAATATGACTGGTTCGTCGAGGCATTCTAGAGGTAGTTAAAGGTTTGTGTTGCTACGGTTGGTAACAAATGACCGATTCATGTATAAATTATACCAACAAATGGCGATTTCATTGAGATGTACTCTACCAATGTGTCTCCCGACACATTCTCTATTTTGAAAAATACACTTTATATAAATGGCTTTTATTTTATCGAGTTACCGGGCAAACACATCACTTTGTGCTGGTCCAACGGCGCCATCCTTCACTCACGTGGCGTCCTTGGTTACTCCATTTATCGTGCCTTACGGGCAATGAAGTGTTTTAAACAATGTACATATCCAATTAAATGACGTAGAGTGGTCGGAATTCAACCTAATAAACCAACACTAGTTTAACTAGGCAAAAATACTAACGGTTTGCACAAGTATGTGATTGTTCACATGACATTTGAACTATTTAATTTAGTGCTTTTTTGAATATTCATTTTAAATGTATCTTGCATCATAGAATATAGCTTACTCATTAAATATTATGTTTCATGATATTTAATGATCCAGCAATTAATGCCTACGAAAATAATGTTTGTTTTGAAAAGATTAAAAATATAACTGGATTTGCGTTGCCATTAACACATTTCATGAAAACATGGGTTGATGTGCGTTTTCCTAAGCAATTCATTTTTTGAAACTTTAGTCGTCCCTTTAATCCTCGAAGGACGGTGTGAAAAAAAGTTACGTGTGTTCCGGTGTGGGGTCCAATGGGACCCCAAGCAATTTAACTTATCTTTTTAACCGTACTGCACTAAGAAGCTATTTTATAAAATTAGAACATTTTATGAATTAATTATAACAGTTTAATTAAAAAAACACCAATTTCAGTATTAGATGTATGGGTTTGTTACAAGCTGTGGCACTAACGGAATAACACAAAACTGCAAAATATCGGTTATCTCGGTTACAGGAGAAAAAATAATGCATTTGATTGAGTTTATGAGCAAGCACCAGAAGAAAACGAAACTCCAAACACCGCCCAAACTTCCGAAAGTGCCCGGAAATCTTAAGGTATTATGGGGAAATAACATGCAACCCGGAACTAATAACTAAGCACGGAATAAATTGATTCTCTATAAAAATGTCATTATCAACTCTAAATAGACAATTTTTGTTTAAAATAGTGTCAAACTTTTTATTAGGGAAAATGATCCGGTAATAACACTGAGTTTATCGGTGTTAGTCGGTTGAGCACCATGAAACATAATTGTTGATGACTTTGGTGTATTTTACAATATAATTAATATAAATATATATACTTCATCAAAATCATTTTTTGGTGGGAAATTATTTATATCAATAAAAAAAAGATTTTTATGTTTTTGGTCATATTTGGTTTAAAAGATGATTATATTACTACTAACAGAAACATCAAAAAAATTTTTTGAACACAAAATTAAATTTTAAATTACCCGAAGAAAGATTACAAAAAGGTTTGTAAATTTTTGTAACGTTTATCATAAAAAAATTGGAAAAGGTCTAAATTGGGGTCCCGAAAGACCCCGCACCGTCCTGGAAGGGTTAAATATGAATTATCGCTAGGGGTTAAATATTAACACTTTCATGCCTGAAAATCACGTACTTGGAATTTATTTTTTAAACTACAAATAATTTGTTATTTTAAAAATAAATAATTTTATAAAAATTATGAATTTTAAAAATTGAAGAAACCGAAAAATCATATGTTGCCATATGGGGCAACATTCGCCGACACTTTAGCAAAAAACCTACATTGCGCTTGCTCATCGCTATACAATAAATTGTTTTTACCAAAAAAATACACTATAATCAATAATAAAAATATGTATCTATTTTTTGTATGATAAATTAAAAAACAATTACTATTTATGTTCAAACATAGATGCGTATCACATTTTAGGCACATCGTTCTTGAGTGCATTCCACTCATTTAGCATCTAGCTTTTGAAATTGTGCATTCAGAAAAGTGGGAAAGTTGGTCCGTCGAATACTGTCGCTTACTTTTAATTCTGGCAAATTATAATTTTGGCTGGTCATATGAATCGACAAAGCAGCATCGTCTGATAGAGAATGTCTTACTCTATTTTTTGCAGATTTGACTGGTGGTTGGTTTACATGGATCAAGTCTTTACTAACAGAAGCACTAAAGTCAATTAGACATAAAACTTTATTGGCTGGGATATCATTTAATGCACATTGACGTTTGTAAATCAACCATCCATTAACAATACACAAGTTAACTGCCCACAAGAAGATACGTTTGTAACACTTTTTAGATTTGTGATCCAGTCTATAGAGAGCCATTAGCATATCAAACAAATCCACTCCTCCCATGTATTTGTTGTACATTTTTACAATATTTGGGTTGTCAACTTTCACAATCTTTCACTGCTTACAATCGAATCGGTCAATTAAGGTTACTGGAAAAACAGAGTGAGCCGTCGATGGCATAGTTACAACAGAGCCATCTAACCAGTGTACGTTTGTTTTGGAATTACACTCATTATATAATACGTATTCGTAGCTATCTCTGGGTTGTTTTTTCAATATTTATTCGTCGCTAAGAGGAAAATTTCGTATGTGGTTCTTTCTCATTGTACTTGTAGAAAGATGACCCATCTTCAACAGAACAGAATGCAGAGATAATGTCGAAAAGTAAGTATCATAATAAAAATGATGCTTCTTACCATTTTCGCAAGTTGATTCCAATTTTAATACAACGTCAGATGAGCGAAAACCAGAACTTTCTCCATCATATATCATAGCCCCATCTTCAAAAAAGTCGTGAATAACACCACTGGATCCATTTCTAGTGAAGACGTTGAATCCCCACTTTGTAGGTTTGGAGGGTATATACCTTTTACGGCCATATTACCTTTAAATGGAATCATTTGCTCGTCGACACGTTGATTGAATTCTTGTTCGACTTTGAGACAGGCATTTCTAATACTGTTGAGTAAAGGTCTCACTTTGAAAAAGCGATCTTAATCTTTGTCGTTTCGAGAGACTACCAACTAGTTGTTATCACAAAAATGGATATATTTTTTTATTTGTTCGAACCTATCTCTTGACATCTTTTCAGAAATCGAAACAGTTAAGTTCGCCAGA